>BBSZ01006330.1:0-13527 GCA_000981365.1 Subanguina moxae | reverse complement strand
CGGATACGGTGCGAGGTTGATTTGTCCTTGGTCTGCTTCAACTCTTCTCCGCAGATGCAAACAGCCTTATCGCCAACTTTTCTGAAAGATTTCCACACCTGGCTCGGCATTCTTCTAGAATAGGGTTGTCGGATTGGATATCCGATTTCGGATAATATCCGAAATTATCCGGGATTTTTTCGGATATCGGATATCGGATCGGATCGGATATCCGAAACTTTCGGATATCGGATACGGATCGGATATCCGAATCCGATATTTTCGGATATCCGACAACCCTAATCTTGAGTCAAAAGCATGCTCCAAGCCACACAATGCAATTGCTGCGTTGAAGGCTTCACTGTTGAAAGAATGGGCTTAAATTCCGCAAGAAATTATTCAAAAAGCAATCGACCAATTTCCAAAACAAATTCGTCAATGTGTTACAGTTGGTGGTAGTCATTTTGGATAGTTGTTAATAAAAGTTATATACCAAACGAAAGTAGAAAGGCTGGGCTACCCAACGGTATATTACAGGATATTAAGTGTTAGATTGGACGTTAAAAAGTTTCCGAATTTTTGGGACATACGGTAGTCCACAGTTAGGAACAAAAAACTGTCTTACCTGGAATTTGGAGTATCGTATACCATCCCTTCTTAGTTGGTTGAGTTTAGCTTCTTCCACCCATTGAACGCACTTAAAGGCGAAAAGGATAAATTGTTTGGATTAGCAGGTTTGCATTAATTATTCACCTGAGACATTGGTGGTTCAAACAAGTCCAGCTGCAGAATTTCGACGATCCGATAAAAGTCATTGGCATGGAAACAAATCACATCTTTCACTGCTCTATTCTCTTCTCGTCTGGAAGAAGCCAATAGAAATTGGGGTTTCAGGGTTGATTTACTCGGTAAGAAAAAGGCAAATGATGTAATATTGAGTGCTCAAGAAGCGTTGCCGTTTTTGAAAATTTCAAAAAGCTTAAATTGAAGTCACCCGTCAAATCAATTAATTATCCCGTCAAACTACTCATTTACCCCGTTAAATCATTTATCTAGTCAACCTTTTTAGTTGTATATGATTATTTTCTTTTTATAGTACCACAGGCTTTTGAAAAAGAATAACTGACTATTATTTCTCAAAAAACTAAAAGGTCCATACATAAAGGCTATCAATTTAGCTCTTCAATAAATGTATCTACTATTTTTGCCTTCGGTCGCCGCATTAATCAACACGAAAAGTGTTAAGGTACTATTATCCTTCGGCAAAACAACAGCCTGTCTCCAGTAAAAAGCGTCGACTTAGACCTAAAAAAACAGCAAGAATATGAGCAACGAATTATAGAGATTGTTTATTGGTGAACAATTAACATCTCTACGGAAAAGGACGTCATCAAGATAAATAGGAGGATCAAAATTTAATTATAGGCGCTCTACATCCTGATATTCTCTTCATTTTAGGCGATGTGAATGAAAAAGGCTGTTTTTTTCTAAGCTTTTCCAGTGCTTTGCGCAAATTGCTGCTCGCAGTTCGAGGAATTGTCAGCAAATTTTAGGTTCCTAAAAGTTGTGCTAACACAACTAAATTTCCAGACTTCTAGTTAAATAATTTGAACTACTTAATTTTCGCTCAGGGTCAACACTTCACCAGCTGCTCGAGATAAATGATTAATTTAACGAGTGAAACTATCTACAGTCATTTTAAAAAACAGCTTGGACACCTTTATGGCTTTAAATAATTTTCTCAAACTTTTATAATGTGTCTACCAAAGCATAACAAAAGGTAATTTCTTTACAAAACCGTAGGGGGCAAGCTAATTTTTGAAATTTTCAAAAACGGCAACACTTCGTAAACAATGATGAATATTTCTATGCTTGAGCAATGGAAAAATAGTTAGCAGAATAGGGAATAGTAGAAAAAATATTGAAGACAGGGTGGGTGAATGGATGTGCGACCCGCAGGATCAATGCCGTTCTCTCACAGCACAACGACATTAATTTCTACGGGTTGCACAGTCAACATCACATTCCTCAATATAGCATCAGAAGTATCAGCACATCAGTAATTCCCTCAAACTTGCAGGCCTTCTGCTCTCAATACCAAATCACTACCTTTTTTCTTTGGTTCCTCGGATGGCTTGAAGAACACCGACAGCTGCAGTGGTATGTCTTTCCAACCCATCACCCACATGGTCAGCATGACAAGGGGTTCTGTCTTCGAACAGGAACTCGCGTCTCTCCAGTGACCTTCAACAAAAAAGGGTTTTTTTGTAGAAATGAATATTGCACGTATGTGTTATCGTCTAGTAGCTGAGTGGGTGTCGGTTAATTGGTACTTGTAAAAGTTCGAATGCTTCTATCCGCCACTGGTGTACCGCCAGTTCGCCAATTTTTTTGGATGTTTCTTGAAAATGTTAACAAAATTTTTATATTGTGATGATACTTTTTGTTCTGAGGTCCCCTAGAAGCAAAAAATTATAATAAAATTATAAATAGAATTTCAGAAAGTGACTTGGCTTGTTGAGATATGGCCAAAACCAGACATGAACGTAGTTTTTATCCTTCTGCCTTCTGTGCTGGTATAATTATAAAGTTAGCAAAGGTGAAACTAACATAGAGTTAAATTAGGTGCATAGAGTTAAAATTAATTGGTATGCACCATCATAAAAGTACGTATGGCCAAAAAACTAGAGTTGTGAAACGAGAAATAGCCCAAGAATATGACTAAAAGATTTTGTCCGGGCAAAATCACAACTCTACAAAAAACTCTAACCCTAACTTTATCTTCAAACATTAACTTTAACTCTATAATGGTGCATACGGAGCAAAGTTTCTCGTTCAAAATGTCTAACTGTAACTCTAACTTCAAACCACCTTTTAATCTAGTTTAGAGTCAAAGTTAGATTCTGTTTTTCTTGTTTACTAATTGATTTTTTGACATCATCTGATTTCTGGAGCTAATTTTTGATGAGTAATTCAATTTTGGCATTTTTTTTTGTGAATTCAGCCAAAAAATACCGTGTTTTTTTATTATGTCTATTTTGCTTAGAAAGTGAACATCTTTTACATAATCATACTAATTACTCGTTATCCTATCTTGTAATTCAGGTATGAACAGCTAAATATATTTATCAGCGCTAAGCACAGGATATTTCTCATCAACTTTCCAAAATATGACGCAATTTATACATTTCAACTATTGGAAATAAAATAAACCGGTAATTCCATGTTATATCTTCCTAGCACTACTCCCACCCGCCCCAAGTTATAAACCAAATAAATCCATGTACCACTTATAAAGTTACTTTAAATTTGTAGTTAAAGATAAAGTTGCAGTTTTCTGTATGGACCAATACAGAGTTAAAGTTTAAATCTATCTTTGACTCTATATAGGTGTATACAGAAAACTGCAACTTTATCTCTAATTTTAACTTCAAACTTTGTAATGACGCATATCGGAACCTCAGCGAGTAAGTAATTTTTTGAAATTCTGTTTTCAGAATTCAAAATTTTGAGGTCTTTTCGTCCGTTTGAGGCTCTACAGAACAAAAAAACGCTTGAAGGAATAAATACCTTTAGTAAGAAATAAATTTCTGAAAATCCATCACACTTTTTTGTTCGAAAATTGTCGAAAGTTGAATTTCGACCTGGCAATGTGTTTTTTTTTAGAAATTTTTATTTCATGCTCAAATGTTGATCCCACCTGATTGTAAGAGCGCCATTTCGCTTTTGCAATCCACTATTCCTTCGTTTGGTTTTGCCCTCAGACTCCTTGGCCTCATCTGTGCGAATCATCTGCTCACCCGGTCTGGCCCAAAATATAGGTCCATCGTCACTGTCTGTAGGGTTTTGATCACAGGTAATTGCTCTGTGACCCCAGGGCAAGAGACAGCCCAGGAAAGGGCATTGCTCCAAGCTTTCAATGATCTCCTGAAAAATTAAAATAAAATTGTCTTTCAAATCGAGCAAGTCATATTTGTACCTTGAAGTAGTGGCCGCACTCTTCTTTCTTGGGACCTACTAGACTGATTTCATGCAGCGGGCCAGATCTAAAAACAGCTTGTTG
Source organism: Subanguina moxae (assembly GCA_000981365.1). NCBI lineage: Eukaryota > Metazoa > Nematoda > Chromadorea > Rhabditida > Anguinidae > Subanguina > Subanguina moxae. The sequence continues at coordinate 9,485 of BBSZ01006330.1, read as the reverse complement.
AACATAAAAACAACTTTTGACTTGTTTTTATTGGGAATAAGAAGTTACTTATCCACAAAAATATATCATAACATTTTAAGAAATTACATAAAATTACAGACAAGACATACGATCTGCACTCAATTTTGAGTTTTGGCTTTGTGAAATTCGCGCAAAGATTAAAAAGTCCGCATATTCGCGCGAATTCGCGTGACGCATGTTCGCGTGACCAAAATATTTAAAATTAATTTGAATCGCATGAATTTTTTAGTCTCTGATTCAAATTTCAAAAATGATTCAAATTGACTGACCCCAAGCTAAACCCAAGTTGAGTGTAGGTTTAGTAAGCGCCTACTTGTAAGTGCCGTGATTGATTGTTTCTAGCACATGCTTGTAGTATTTCCCCATTGGCATTGACTCGACCATCTGTTTGTTGTTCAAGGAGCCCACCTTGACGGGCAGATGGCTGTAGTTGAGACCGAGATGTTTGAGCACATCCTAAACAATTTTTTGAAAAGAGGATTGAGGTTGAATGGAAAACCACCTCCAGATATTCAACAGCATTCTCGATTATGCATATGACAAACACTGGCGTGGCATTCAGCTCAGCCAGTCCTAATGTAATGAATTCTTCGGCAAACAGCTTTCTCTCATCAACTGTTAATTGTTGTTTCAACTTACGCCAATCCGTCTTCAACATGCTGGCTCCCCCATTTGGATGCACATCGATGTGAACATACTTTCGGAACTGAAGAATAAGAAAATTTTTTTCTTATTTGGGATTTGCAAATCGTAGTCAGGTCGCCTTGGGGGACTAAGGTAAGTTAATTTTTTTGTCGAAAACCAGAATCTGGAATCGGTATCCACTTATTCACTCACCAAAAACTTCGCCGGGCGAGGGTTTTGCATATTGTAATAAGCTCCGATGTGTTTTACCGGTTGAAAAATTTTTTAGGACCCAGAGATTTTGTGCTGGAAAGATTTGTAGTTTGCAAAAATTTGTTGGCGAGATGGTTAACTCTTTGTTTACTAGTTACCTGCTTGAGAGAGCAGGAATTAAAAAAAAAGTCTCACTTTCTCAGAAATTTCCGGCAATTTCGCCTTCTTCTTTTTCTTCTTTTTGTCTTTTCGATCTTTGTTATGACTATGTCTGCGGTGCTTGTCTTTGTGTTTGCTGGAAGTGACAAACTTTTAATGAGGTTTGAAACAAGGGAAAGAGGTTAAGAAGCTTACTGTTTCAACTTCTTCTCTTCCATGTGTACACTTGGACCAGAGTGTCCGTTGTGTTTGGACGGCGAACTCCTACTTGTTTGTTTGGAACTGACTTTTTCTTCTATTGGTTCAGATTTTATGCTGGCAGACGGCTTATTGTACTCCATTTCATTTTCGGTGTGAGATTGTGATCGCCCTGAAATTGTCGAGTTTTAACATTTTTAGCTATTGTTGAGACCGGAAAAGATTCCGAAAACTTGAAGACTAATGTGTTTTGCGAGAAATTTTGTTTAAATTTTTAGAAAAATCTCTGCGGAATTGGAGCTCTTAAGGTTTTTTGTATAGACGAAACACATCCTGCATAACTTTTTGTGTAAAAGCCTTAAAATTTGTTTAATTTCGCCTTTTTAGAGAGCTTTTTTTTTCTAAGAAAGTGGTAAAGTGCCTCACCTTCCACCATGTTATGCCGATTGCTATGCTCCTTCTTTTTCTCCTCCATAGGAGTTTTTTCCACCTTATTAGTACCTTCCCCATGTTTTCGAGGCTTCTTAGACGGCAACAAAGAGTCTTTTGAGTTACTACTAATATTTGGAGGAGAATCCAGAAGTCTTTTCACTTGTTTGCTCAACAATTTTTTACTGGATTCACGCTGTAAATCCATCAAAATTGGGTCCAACGCCAAGTTTTCGTCCGACTGTTTAGACGGCTGGAAGTTTGCAAAAAATACAGATGAAATCCAATAATAAAACTTGATATAAAATTAGCTCACCGATTTTCGAGGAGACCTCACACACTCATCACTCAAAAGAGATCCCATATTGAAAGGCTGAGGAGGGGGCAACAAAAAGAATGAAGAAAACTGACTAAAGGCAAACAATGATAAAAAGATAAAAATTTATTAAAACATAAGTGAATACTTTGTACATATTCCCGCTGAAATGCTACCGGCGTCATTATGGTTGGCATGAGGTGATGAGGTATTTAATGTTGTTTTATTTTCTGCAGACGAAGAAACCCCAATATTTTGAAGTTCCTTGTGATATGCATTTGAATTAAATTGATTGGACAAGAGACCAGCATTAGACGAAGATTGACCGTTGCAGACAGATGAAAAAGAAAATCTGGCGTTGGATCCACACCTTGAGCCCTGCCCTTTCGATGAAGCTGGAGATGGAGATCGAGAAGGAGAAGAAATGTCCATTGCCCTGCTACTGCCATTCCCATCCTCCTCACAATCCTGCTTAGTAATACAAAACGAGTGAAAGAGAAAAAAAATTCAAGATAAACAACGATTTCGAAATACACTTGAAGTACTAAACAACAAAGCAGTACCTGCTTTTGCAAATTTTTTTCATGGCCATGCACTGAGGAGTGAAGACTTGAGCGTTCTACCGAAGCTGCCATTTTTTGGATCTAAAAGCACAGCAGTATTAGTTTGATCACAACAAAATCTTGTAAACCAACAAGAAACCTACCTCTGATTTCTTCATCAAACTAAATAAAACGAGAGAGCTTCATCTTCTAGCAAACTTTTGCTGTAGAAACACGAAAGAATCATGGTGCAAAGAATGTATCTGAAAAAAAAAGGATTTAGATAGAGCAAAAAAAAGGCCGATATAACAGTTGACAGATGTCCTCTTGACTACAACAAAAAGGAGAAAAACACGAGAGCAAATTGACGACAGGATAAGTTAGGCTTCTTGTCCTGACAGAAAAAAAAAACAAATTAAAACCGCCGAAAAGTTTTTGAGCAAGAGCACAACTAAAAAAATCACAAGACTAGGCAAGCAGAGTAGAGTTCCATGTTACTTGTTTATTACAATTACGCGCGCTTTCTCTTCCTCCACCCATCCACATAACTCATTTGGCGCCCTCTTTCAAAAAGCAGTGAGCAGAAAGAGACGCGTGTTTTACACAGTCAATTTAGGCCAGAGAAGGCAGAGTCAAGAGGCGCAGCCATTACAGTATACGCCAGAAAATTTTTTTGAAATGGACTTTCGAAAGGATTTTTGTCTTGATAGGAATTTAAAAGAATGGACATTTTTGATTTTTTCTTAGATTCGCTTTGTTTTTTTTTGGGGATTCGGCGAGGGGTTTTGAAGTGAATTGCCCAATTATTTTTGTATTACTTTGTAAGATTTATTGCGCATCGTTTAGCAAATTCGACATAGTATATAGTCAACTCTCGATATAATATGCACCCAGGAGACTGCACATATGTGTATGTTGTATCAGATGCACGCTGGTTAGGTACAGATATTTCGGCCGTTTTAAAATAACCTTTTTTTTTAATAATTTACCTGATCTTGTTTGTCTATTGACTAAGCCAAGGCGGTCTTATTTGACGCCAAAACATGTGACTTATTATTTGTATAGCTGAGTTAAACAAGTTGTAAGGAAACCAGAACCCTAATATGTATGCTCTACTTCGTGGACGGACCAAATGTCATTTAATAGGACAGCGCTGCTTCACCCTAGTAAATTATCCCAAAAGCCTTTGCTTAATTTTCATGCGCTGATTGATGACTAGTTGATGACCTTTTACTTGAACAACGAAAAACTAGGTGGCACCTAAGATTTCAATCTAAAGCAACAAAGTGAGGCTAAAGTGCCTTATGGCTATGGTCCAAAAAGTGATTTTAACCAAATTTTTCAATGTTTTACCGCCTAAAACGTTTAGAAACACTTATCCACTACGCTACAGGATAATAGGTCCGAGAAATGGACGCAAAATTCGACCTCCCTGTTCTCCTTATTCAATAATTTTTGAGTAAGGGTAATGATGCCATTTCTGTCAGTGATAAAAGTCCTCCATGTACGCTTAGGCATAAAACTTTATAAAAAAGTCGCAGTTGTGTGGGCACCTTGTGGGGGGAGATCACATACCACCAATGAGACAAGTGTCCGAGAGCCGCTGAACTCACACAGTTCACACCTCACAGAAGCTGGTGAAATTCCACTTCTCCACACTCCAAAGAGTGCCCCTCGGGGAACCACTCCAGAGAGCTACCTCTTTTGTAGTACGTACAACAGCGCCTGGACGTCGTCTACAGGTCTTTTTTGGGCTCCAGAAAGACCTACAAAAACTGGCCGGTTTTTCAAGCCTAACTAACGAGAACTAAAACCATAGGGTCAAAGCCCATCAAACTACCTGCAAACCCAATGTGCCGCAGGTCCCAAACTTTATAAAGAAGGTGTACAGCTTATTAATAAATAAAAAAAGGGTGACTAACTTCCAACTTGAGAGGCTGGTGTACTTGAACAATGTATACTAGACCCCACTAATAAAAATAAAACATAAGTTAAGTAGGGGGAACGCATTTTTGGCACAATTTTAAGTGACTTTGCCTCGTTTTTCACTAGGACCACTCTTTTTTTGCATGTTTTAGGCGTAAATTGTGTAAAAAAATATTCAAAAATGTTCCTTTGGCCGACAAACCTTGAAATTTTTTGCTTTAGGAGAGCAAAAATCAGCTGTTTGAATCCAAAGCAAAATGGGTGAACCGGAGACTAAGCGTGCGAAGGTATATCGACTTCCTTCATTTACTGGTCAAACCACCTTTTTCAGGTTGACGAGGAGGTGGAAAAAGCAGGGATTGCAGCTCAAGGAGACAATAAAGTATTTTAAACATACATTTTTATTGCCTAACTTGATGACTTTTGATTCAGGATTATGAGTTAGAGACGCAGAAGGCTCTAGAAGAGGTCTGTCTTTTAATCATCACGGCTAAGCTTATTTATGGGGGCACTTGGGTAAAAAGTTGTGTTTTTGATTTTTATTTAACTTTAATTTAAAAAGCAGCATAAAACAGTCAAGGAGGCCACTTTTATAGAAAAAAACAATTAACGAATAGCTTACTTTTCAATAGGTAGATATAGTTCCTTCGGGGCAGGGTTTGGCTGAGGGTTTTGGATGAAAAAAATTGCGGCTTCAACTCAGGGTTAAAAAATGTAGCGCCCTGGTCAAAATTTTACCTTGGTGAGCCAAGGTGATATGAAAAATATTATGCGGTAATAGAAGGTATATGGTGAGTAAGAAACCTTATATAAGGTAGTCCTGCTATTATCAAAGTTAATAAATTAACTGGACTTTAAGATCGACAAAGTGCAAAGCGAAATCGACGCTCTAAACGAGCAAGCCAGTGAAGAAATTCTGAAGGTGGAACAAAAGTACAACCAGCTCAGAAAACCGCATTTCGAAAACAGGAACAATTTGGTAATTTTTTGTTGTAGGTCCTGAATCATCCTCGTATATTTGTGACTTTCAGATCAAGAGTATTCCTAACTTTTGGGTGACTGCGGTAAATTTGAGAGCAGTTTGAGCTTGTGTGCTTGGGCTGTAATTTTTTCTCTTTCAGTTTGTCAACCACCCACAAATCAGCAGAATCATTACAGAAGATGAAGAAGAATGCCTTCATTACCTCACTAAAGTTGAGGTACATTTAATTATTTAACTAAACTTAAGTTAACTGCAATAAGAATGTGAGTTCAGGTAGAAGAATTTGATGACATCAAGAGTGGCTACAGGATTAAGTTCTCGTTTGACACAAACCCTTTCTTTGAAAACGCGGATATTATCAAGGAGTTTCAACTGGGCAATGTGGAGCCATGCAGTAATACAACTGATATCAAGTGGAAGGCTGGCAAAAAAAAGGCAATTTTTTCGGATTATTAACATACCGAAAAAACTACGGGATGTTCTAAAAGTGAGCACAAAAATTGGACCAGTCTATATTTCATTAAAGTCTTACTTTCATAAGTATTTGACGTGCGACATATCTCTTTATGGTGAGCAATTTTGGGCGACAAAGTCAAGAAGTAACAAATTTCGCGCAACAAACGCACGAAAAAAACACAAAAGTGGTAAATTTTTGGTAGCCGTTCAAACTATGATTCGCACTGAAATAATAAGAGCGTGCCCCTTTAATCTGCTCATTCGGTAATGATAAACATCACTGGCGACCAAAAAAAACATACCGTACTTCCTAAAGTTGGATACCGCAAATCCTCTAGTAGATGGGCACCCTAAATTTAAAAAAAAACTTGTTTGTGTTTTTTGTATTTATGTTTTGCTGATGTCTTTTAGGCACCTTTTATACGAAAGTGTGGCCTACATTCTAAGCTAAATTTTGGTATACAGGGTGCCCAGAAGACATCATCATCAAAACATAACAAAACATCAAAACATATTGAAAACACGATGTCAGAAACAAGTTTTTCTACTTTAGATTGCCCGTCTACTGAAGGATTTACGGTAAATATCCGGGCATTATAAAATTGGGCATATACTCGGGCATATTTGAACATATTGGGTCGCATTCAGACAAATTGCCATAAATACTGTAATACCGAAAATTTGCTTACAAAGTTATATAAAGACGGTCGAACACACTATATAAGCTTAATTTACATCAAACAAATACATTTAAACAAATTCAACAGCGATCGCGTAACGAGCTGGTAACTCCGACACTCAATCATTTTATTTTATTATAACATTTTTTCCAAGTAAGCAAAAGACAATGCAAACACAAATCAGTTGAAATCTAAATTTTTAAACAGATGTGGCTCCTCCGCCTCCACCAAAACTATTTGATTAACCTCTTGGTTGGATTCTTCTTCCCTTTGTTCTAATTCACGGTCTGATTCACGATCAGGCTTGAACAATTTCCTGCACTAGAGTTGCTGATATGCTCGCTTACCTTATTGACCAGAAATGGCAGTAGACGACGAAGTCATAATTCTATTTTCTATCCTTTTTGACAACTCTGTTGGATTAACATATCTCGAGCCAGTTGGAATCAAAATATTTTCTAGCTTAAAAAGGGGTATTTTATTTTTAGTTGACAAATGGGCGTGACGATGAGATCCCCAAGTGTTTCTTTGACTGGTTGTGCAACAACTCAGATCCCATTGCTGATGACGTCGCCGAGGTAGCTTACTATTGATCTATGTCGCTGGCGCTATGTCAAAATTGTTCTTTGAATTTAGGTAATCAAAGACGACATCTGGCCGAATCCCTTGCAGTACTACCTCATTCCTGATGTGGAGGGCGGAGATGACGATGATGCTGAAGATGTGGATGGACTTTCTGAAGAAGACGATAATGACGACGGTGAAGAAGAAGGCGATGAGGCAGCTTGAAAGTTTTCGATTCTTCCCGTTTTAGTTCTGCATTGAAGACAAAATTGCTGGTGGTCACCCTTGCATTAAGCACTGTTAGTTTGAGATTTTTTGTTCTACCAATCAAAACGTTTGATCATTTTGCTTTTCTTTTATTTGTTTGACTGCTAGTTATTAAGAATAAACCGTGTCTCTGCTTGACTAAATCCTTATTTGGTGCTCTACCAAAACTACCCAAAACGTGTTTTCGGTGTTTTATGGCTTGTGAGGTGCAGGAACTAATAAGGTTAGCAATAAAATCATTGACGCTTTGCTAATATTAATCGAAAAGTTGTAAAATGTTCGAAAACGGGGCTGTTTTCCATTTTTAAACACAACAAGCGGATTAAGGCAGTTTATTAAAAAAAAAAACTCTCAAGACAGGGTTAAACTATTTCTAAGCATTTTTTATACGTTGAAAGAACGATAAAAAAAGTCGTTTCTCACCCGCACTAAAACTCAGAGTCTTTTGTGAAATGTGTCCTCGCCAATTTTTGCATCAGAGAAATCAATATCAGAATTGGCAAAAAAACATCGAAAATTGGGGTAAAAAAAGTATCGACTCGCCGCATGGTACACATACCAGACATGGTAAAAACCAAAAAGTTGGGTATCTAGGTACTCTCCAGACTTGGTTTAACTTGGTCCGCAAAGTAAAAAGTCGATTTTTGGTCAAAAATTTTTTTTTTGAAAATGATCGCCTGTGATAATGAAAAATCTTTTTCGAGCTTCAAAAGCCTTGAAAATCCAAAAAGACATGTTTTTGGTGGTTTTTGAAGGGCTCCAGACAATGAAGTCAGGCCTAAACGCAAAATACATCTCATCAATTTTTTTTAGCTCATATGGCAACTTTTAGTGGTTATATTATTATTATATTTTCTCTATTTTTATTGAACTGTTTTCTACTATTTATACTTGTTGTTGTTGTTGGACCGTGTGGATTTATTTGAGAAGTATTTTGCGAGTTGTTTTGACAAAGGATACAAAGGTGATGATCCTGAGTCTGTTTTAAATTGTGAGCTAATAAAGTTGTTGTTTTTTATACTAAAAACTATAGAGCCCGGTGCAAGGAATTCTGTAAGGAAAATAGAAGAAAGAAATAGAAAAATGTTTTTTTTAGTATTAAACGCGCTATCGCGCGTCTGGCTGAATCTAGGCCGCTACACAGCTGTTAATTTTCCAAAAGTATAATAACTGTATTTTTTTACTTTTTTATGGTTCAGATAAACTGAGATCCAGATAAGCTAACACCCAGTCCAGCTAAGCTAAAACCCAGTCCAGCTAAAACCCAGCCCAGCTAACACCCAGCCCTAAGTAGCAATCAGTCACTTTAAATAATTGCCAGTTAAAAAGTCATATGATAAAGTGTTATTCTAATTAATCTAGAAAAGATGAGTAAATCCGAAACGCGGCAAGTAAAGCTTTGAAAATCTAGTAGAAACTAGATGGCGAGCCCCCTAAACTGCTACAAAATGATTGATTCATTGCTAGCCAATAAGAAATGCCTTCAAGAGGCCATTCAAAAGTACCGTATTTACTCTATTAAGCGGGCATGCCCGCTTATTTTTCGACCCTTTGCTAGGGGGCCCACTTATTAGGGGGTGCGCGCTTAATTTTCGACCTTTTCTCGTACCATAATTCAAAAATTTTAGGAAACATAATGAGATCGATTTCAAACAACTCAAGAAGAGCTGCAAATTCATCAGCTAGGATGCCCGCTTATTAGAGGGTCCCCGCTCATTAGAGAGTGCCCGCTTAATGGAGTAAGTACGGTATTTGTTGTTAGAAATGAGTGCACTGAAGTTCTTTGATGACTACAGTAGCGGAAAAAAGTAATGCGCCACCTATGAAATTTGCATATTTCATTCCATATCTCCCGCCAACGACATTTATCGGTGCAACATGCATGAGCGGAAATGTTCACAGGAATCTCAGCTACATTTTGAGTACAAATAAGTGTATGTGTGACACAGATTTATACTTTATTCAGCTGATTTTTGAAAGAGAGCACATTTTTAGGGCGGAAAAAAGTAATGCGCCGCTCGATGTTTGTCACTGTTTTCACGGTTTTTGACCATTTTATAGATTCAAAACAATTGAAACCACTTTATTACACATCAATACTTCGTGGC
>BBSZ01006329.1:0-10118 GCA_000981365.1 Subanguina moxae | reverse complement strand
TTAACTCAAGCTTGTTTTCAGGCTCTAAACATGAACCGCAATACATTCGAAGTGAAAACACTAGCATAAATTCTACCCTTCTCGGCTTCATTATCACTCTTTTTCTTCCGCAAAATTTTTTTAGGAGCAACTTTGACACCCTTTGATCTATTTTTGTCAAGCACACTTTGCACAGCTGCAAGCAACGGCTTCATCTACAGAAAATATGGAGTAAAAATGTATTAGGAAAATTGAAAAAAAACTCATGTTCGGTGACAGAACCCTCTTTTACGAGATGTTCCAAGAGAATACCATCGTGCAAAACCTTCTCGATTGCATCAAGCACATGCTGCATTCTATTTTCGTCAATGGCACAGCGCAGTAAGACATCTTCGGCAGCAACTTCTATTTCTTGCAAAGAATACTTCCCGTTATTGCTTGTAGATTCAGTCATGGTTATTCAGTCATACACGCGACGACTTATCCAAAAAGCAAACGGCGAACACGCGCTTCTGCAGAGCAATTATTAATTAAAAACTAACTAACCGCGATAAGATATATAAAAAGTTACCTGAGTGCGCATAGACATCTGCTGAATTCATTACAGCACGATTGGAACGATTTGAACTCATACTTAGAACTTATTTGAACTTATACCTAAGCCTACGCCTCGACTACCTAGAACGGAAATTGCTAATTAGGAAAATAAAAATTGAATGCCACTTACCATTGCGTGAATCTTTTTACTTTACTTTCCGTTTTTGTAGTCGACGGCGATGTAGAGTACCTGTAAAAAACTACACTTTAAATAAGTTCTTCTTAGCGCATTGACATTTCACAAAATAATAATGCAAGAGGATACGATCAATTTTTCTTTAATTACGCAAAAAACTGTTGTCAAAAAATAAACGTAGGACCACATCTAGAATTGAGCCCAAGGACAGATCTTAGAATCTGAGTCAAAAGTACCCTGCTAGGGGAAGCGAACCCAAGGGTGTTTGTGGCTCCACCCCAGAAGTGCCATGCAAGTCATGGCACCCCCTTTTGGCGCGGAGGCCGGTGGGCTTGAGCAAATGAGCACAATTTTACTTTCACTATACAATAAGTTGTTGTTTGAAACTATCTTGGTTTGAGTAATGTGTTTGCAAAGAGTGACACGAAAGAGCACAGCTTCTCTTTAGTATAATTTTGCTTTTCGTGGAACACTAAAATCTTGGCTTTATGGGTTCGTGAAAGGCTAAACTTTCTTCTTAATTACGCGCTTGGTTTGAAGCTCACCGTTGCTGAAATACTTCCTATGAACTCGGCATACTTAGGCTTGGGTATGCCTAAGTGTTTATTTAAGCCTATCTGCATGAGTAGGCCTTTTTTTATGGGTTTTCTATTTATATGCGTAGGCCTAGATATGTAAGGATAGCGCGAGATGTATGTTTAGGTATACGGCTGTATGAGTCATGAAAAAATAGCTATGAATGTTGGTTTGTGTTGGTAATGGTTGTAATGTTGGTTTGTGGAAAAAGTTTTGCAGACACTAATACAAAAAATTGCAAAAAAATTAACATCTCTGGTTTTCTTCATTTTCAAAAATAATATTATTTGACTGAAAAGATATTGGCGAAATGATATTTAATTTGGAATTTTAGATTGTCAGCCAAAAATTCAAGCAGGGCTAAAAAATGTCTCAAATTGAGGATGATCTGGAAATAGTGAGTGATAATGGCGCGACAAGTGATGAATGGTATCTCTATATGATAAACGAAATGGGGCGCTACTTAAGTATACCCCCCCCCCCCAAAAAAAATTTTTTTGGGGGGGGGGGTATACTTAAGTAGCGTCTAAAATGTTTTTTTTTTTAAATCTATTTTAGGGTGAAAGAAGGTACTTCTATGGGGAGGTTTTCAACAAATTTTAAAAATCCTAGTCCTGTAGAAGATTCTGCTACAAATAGTAGGATTGCAAAGAGGGTCAGAAGCACTGAAGAAGTAGTTCCCAGGCATGAGCGTTGGCTTGTTAGTTATAATACGAGTTTTAGCTATTTCATTAAATATGTTTCTATTAAGAATTTGCTTGGTGTGAGGAATAAACCTAATCTACTGACTGACTGGGATCATTTATACAAGTAAATTTCTTTTATTAAGACTATGCAGTAAGATATTGTTTAACATACTGATAAGTGCTGAGCTAAAAGACCAGCAAAGTGGTGTTTTATTGCTTAAAATAGCTATTTACTTTTTTAATCTTAAAATTGTGGGCTATGATATTCAATCGTAATTCTGAATTCATTATTTTCTTTATGGGGGTTAACTAATACATAATTTTAGTTTAAAAAATCAGGCTGCTCTACGCAAAGACTGCAAGGCTCTTATAGACCACTTAGTAAAGATTTCCAAAAAAGGTAGCGCAATCACTGTGCCGCAATTGGAGAGTCTTATTACTTTGTATTGCAAGAAGAGGAATGTTACGGTACTTTTCTATTATCTTTTTAATCTTTTTTCGAAATTATTTCTAGTATGATTGTAATAGTGGTTGGCTAGACATTATCGGGAAATTGATTGTAATGCCTTTTGAGCAATCCACTTTGTTCAACGTTTTTTATGCCATCACGACTAAGTACGTTCCAAGGTGAGTCTGAGAAACGAAGTTTATAAAAATTTAAGATAAGAATTCGATTATAGATCTTCAAAAATCTTTGACCTTTTTCGACTTTTGTTGCAATACCATGTATAGTATTTTGAAATAATTTTTATATTAAACAAAGAAATTCAATTTTCAGGATCCTGAGCTCTGCAGGTTTACTTTATCTTACATTAAATATTCTAACCTTCTTTGTTATTCTATACATTATAGCTACTTGGATTCAGTGAAAGTACCACCAGAAACCTACACAGCTGACCTATTTCGCTCTTTGCTGGCCAAAGGCACGACGGATCAATTATGTTTTGTCTTTTGGGACCATTATTTTGAAAGAGTAAATGCTTCGTAGCAGGAACTATTGAAATATGTTTTTATTTAGGGAGATCCATTTCTAATCTTTTTCGTAGCACTGGTCTTTACAAAATATTCTCGAGAGCAGGTATTGAGCATGAAAAACAAAGAGGCAATATCTGCTTTGCTCACCAACTCGCCTGCCGTAATGAATGTAGAAGATGTGAATGATCTTTTGGATGTGGGCGTACGCTTTATGTTTGAAAGACAGTAACTTGAAATTAAGATTTGCAATGTTTTCCTGGACAACACTCCAATCTCTGTTCGCGAGGTTAAACCGATCTAAGATTATATATGGATTTCCAATACTCTCGAAAAGCTGCACTACTCTTTTCATGCTGATTTTTATCAATTTCTTTTTAATTCAGAATTACTCAAAAAAGTACCTTTAATCACTTTTTTAGGGAATTTTACGAAAATTATTTGTTCATTATGGTGCGTGATGCCTGGCTTTGTTGCTCGTCGGAAAAAATACTGCATATTGTATCTAAGCGCCTTTAATTAAGAGGCTTTAAATATTACGAAATTCTTTTGTATATATAGCTTGCAGAAGTTTTTTTTCCTGATAAAAGCAAGGTTTATTAGGCGTAAAATTTAGAGAATAAAAAAAACAGATTTATAAATAATTTTACAAGTTACGAAAACCCCTTTTTGCGAAAAACTACGAATTTGAAAAGCTATTTCGCGAAACATCCCATTTTCGAAATACTTTTTTACGAAACATCCCATTTTCGAAATACTTTTTCGCGAAACATCCCTTTTGCGGAAAATACTGAATTCGAAAACCAAAAATTCGAACTAGTATACAGCCGCGCCTTACTTGTCCCTTCCCCTCCTTAAACAGCCCTTTTTCGCAACAAAATATGGTTGAGTATCCGTTTTACAAAGAAGCCCTATTCTTTTCCCTTCTCCTCCCAACAGTCTTTAACTCTTTTGAAATAGTCACTTTTTTTGTTTTTTGGCATAAATTATTCATAAAAATAGTTATTAGACACTTTTGGAAAAATTGTTTGGGGGGAGGGGGTGGTATAATCGAGTAGCGCCGAAATTTTTTCTGAAAACAATCAGCTTGTAGATTAATGCATCTATTTCATGAGTACCACGAATACATAAGAATCAATAAGAATAAGTATTAATCTGCTATATCTTGGCTAATTATTTGTAATATTTCTAGGACTTTCATTGTCTCCTGTTTGGCTCAAATTTTATCGACGAAATTTCCGACTTTCCTCTAAATGCACTGATATGTTTGCCAGTCAGTGTCCAGGAGCTTTACAAAAGAGTTATTGACAATCCTTCTACCACTGCTGTAAATATATAGTTCTTAAATATTTGCCAAGAAAATTTGTCTGCTAATAATTTGCAGGCTTCCTTCAGCTATTTTGTGATTGACACACGCACCCAAAAAGCATTCAATGCTGGAAGTATTCCAGGCTCTTACAATCTAAATGGTAATAACTGGTACCCCAAAAATTTAGAGACGATACTGAACTACAAAATTGTATATTTGATTTTTCTTGCAAAATTCATATATTGAAATATGGTAAATTTTGTCATAAATAATGAGCTACAAGTTTTTGTCCCCAAACATTTGGGACACCATTTTGTATTTCTTCACAGAGAACATCAATAATAATGTTATTCAGGCGCTCTTATAGTTGATGAACCACAAAAATTCACAATTGCCATGTCTTCACTTTTGAAGTTCAAGGAGGATTCTTGCAAAAAGGATCATATTTGTTTTATTGGGTCTGGTCTTGAGGAGGATGATTCACGTAAATTGGATTTTTGAAGTAAAAACGGGCAAGTAGCTAAAACAAGTCGACTAATTTTAGGTATGATGATGGTTATATCTAGGTAGTTTTAGGTGATACAAAAACTTATTTTCGGCTAATCAATAATTTTAGGTTTCTACACCAAAACAAAGAACGCATATCTTATGTGGATGGTGGATACAAAGGTTATTAGTAGGATCCATGTTTTATTTCCAATGCTTTCAATTTTTAGCTCTACATTCACTGCTCAGTGACAGTAACAACTTGTCCAAACTAAGCAATCACTTTAATCTTCATGATTTTAAATGCATAGAGTGCATTGGAGGGGTTTAGTTCTCAAACTGCATTATAATTAGAATTTTAAAACTATCGACCAAAATTACACGGAGTATGTCAGTTTCTGACCATAGTTGCACACAAAATATCAAAGTAAAAATCACTACAGTAAGGTTAGCAACTGATATATTCTGTGAAATAATGGTCAACAACATGTTAAAAGATACAACCAACTTACTAACACAAATCTCCCCACGCAGAATTTTCCTCAATTCCAAGTTTTCAGTACGAAATACGGGGCTGGGGGAGACTTGGCAAGAAAGGTGTTTGGCAAAAACGAAACTTAGCTAAACAAAAGTTGGCCAAACAAAATTTCTCAAAACGAAATTGAAGCCTAAGCCTAAAAGAAATGTAAGTTTTGGAAAAAAGGAATGTTTTAAAAATAATACATATGATAAAATAGAGAAACTGGTAGAACAAATTTTGTTTTGACAAAACATACAAATGCCAAACTTCATTTTTGCCAAGTTTTCCGTAGCCTAAAATACTGTTCAAGCGATAAAACTTTTCAATGGAAAAAAACCAATAAAAATTGCTGATCATTCCGAAACAAATGAAATTTGGCTAGAGAGACATTAGGAGAGAAATTAGGGCCTTAATGGAAAATGGGTACCAATTTTTAGGCTTGGTCACGCTGTAGTTTTAGTTCTTACAAAGTTTTCTAATGCGCTAAAAAATAAGAAGCTGCTTCCCACGCCCTCTTTTTCGTCATAGAAAGTTGGTCTCTTTGGAAAGTCGAAAATTTCTGCCTTGCTGAGTCGGCTGGCGATGTATTTTACGTAATTATGGTCAGAAACTGGTATGTTGCAGACAGACAACCATGTGGAATCTAAAGGCTGGGTAAAAAATAAACATTAACTCCTACTCAATAATTAATTTAGTCTTTGATGGAGAAGATGAAAAAAGTTGTGGAGGGTCAAAAAAGTTTAATCAAATTTAAAATATTGCCTTCACCCATACAAAAAAGGCATGAAGGTTGTTTGTAGTCGTTTGGTGGGTAGAAGCTGTATTATTTTGTGTTTTTTAGAAGCCTTTGTAAATCATGTCAAGAGCAGAGATAGATTTGGCAAACGTTATCGTAATATTCAGGTATTTGTCTATGTAAAACACTAAAAAAATAAATTAACTCATTTGAAATTTTGTCGCAGTCAGTATTCAGCATTAGCAATGAAGATTCCCAAGACTCTGACGACAACTTAAAGTTGTTAGACATTGAATCGTCCGCTAGAGTGTCTGAAAAGGTGTGTTTGCAATATCTGATATTTACGTATTTTTTTATTATTTATGCATTGTTTTTAGTTAAAATGGAATGATGTGGTAAAGAAACCGGAGATTGCTACATATTTTCAAGGTCATGAAGTATTTCCAAACAAAGAACAGGTTTTGATTCAGACTACAAATTTGAGAAATTGGCGTTGGTAAAAAATTCAACTATTAATCAGCACGTGCTATAATAACATGATAAAATCCTAAAAAGTTAATACCGAAAATTAATGATGGGATCTATTCGATTAACTTTAAAATAGCTTTAAAATAGTGCGTATATTTAAAGAAACATGCCCCCAATATTTAAGTCCTTTATCACCCCATATAACACATTACCACTTTTTCTCTACAAGGCACAAAATATTACAAATACATTGGAAATATATTTAATATATTAGGTTGACTTAGAATTAATGTGGATTTTTTTGTAACTTCAATCTAAGTAATTATTCTGAGGAATATTCGTCATTGGCATCAATAACTTCTTCCCATTATTTTGTTAGACGGTTTATTCTACGAGCAAAGAAAAAAAAACTGGTACTTACGCAGTTGGTGTCTTTTCTTATTATCCCTCTCTTCCTTCCAATTTTTGAGAAGTCTAAAATTATAATTAAAAATTATATGGTTCGTCTTAAATCATCGTTATTTGACATTAGTTTTTGTAGGTTGCTTGCTATCTCGCCTTATCAAGAACTCATTTGCACATCTTCCATGAAGTCTCAAAAGAAGTATGCCTTTAACTTTTTCAACGTAATGTAAAAATTATTTTAGCCAGGATTCGTTTTGTCTTCGGTAAAACTTATGACAGCTGTGAAATAAAATAACGTTTAACAACTTTTCCTTTTAGGAAGTCCGCATTCTTTTTCCAATATTTTTAAATTAAAACACGTTAGATAAATTTATACAAAACGAACTTATGGTTTAGAAAAGAATCAGGTCATAATGTGACTATAGTTAGTGAAGAAATTTTGCTGCTACTGTATTTTATCCCCCCAACTCCCTCAAAATAAATAGTTTTGTCAACTAAACTCTACCGCACAAAGAAGCTCTGGTATGCATGCTATTTTCATGCACCCAGAGCTTATTCTCGAGTGATTTATGTCTCAGGTATGCTTGTGTGCGCATTGAGTTTTCAACTCCAAGACCCCAAGTTCCCGTAAGGGTGCAAAGAAGGCTTGAGAGTTCGAGTTGCGCTCACAGGCTTACCTTCCAGATGAATGAGAGCAAGATTCTGGAGAAATAAACGATTTAAGACCTTTTTTGTCATAGTCCAATGAGAAAAACATAGTAAATGGGCGAAAAAATTGCACAAATATGTTGCAGAAAAAACTGCCTTAATAGCAAAGGGCTGGGTGGCTCAAAACGACTCCCTTTACCGTTTTTCAGTCAAGGGCGGATGGTGCACGTATTTTGTGGGGGGAAGTGTTATAATCCAGCACAGTCAAAATTACGGTTGAACTTTCTTTTTTAAACACTAAAGTAATAATAATAATTTTATACTTGATTCCAAATATAGTTACGCCACTCTTTGTCCTCAATCATGCGAGTAACAAGCAAAAAGAAGATTCCTGAGTTTTTGACATTTAAATTTGGGTACGAACTGCCCACAGGAGAGGCTCATGTTAATAAAGTGTAAGCTGCTATACTTTTAGAAAACGTAAAATATATTTGAAATTGTAGTCACTGTTTTGTGCTTCCCAAGGCCGGAGACTGTGCAAAAGCAATCAAAACAGGTAAAAAATTCTTAAAGTTACGCTCAAGCATTTTTTAAACAAATTTAGGAATTATTGCATTGAAACCTTGTGTGACAGAAAAAGATGATGATTAAAAGGATAAAATGGATATAACTTTGTGATACCATTTCTCAAAAAAGAAATCCTAACAATTTTCGTATGAAGGCTTTCTTTTTGCCCAAATTAACTTTTTTGGGGTCGGGGAAGGGGGGGGGTGTGTGGGAGTTAGTATTTTGTTAGAGCTGGGGCCTTTTTAGAGGAGATACGCTAGATGATTTATTTTTTGCTTTAATCTTCGGGCATATTTTTCCGTTAATTTTGTTACTTTGTGTGTGGACTTGCAATTTCGAGTAAATTTCTAAAATGTCTATTGATTGCACTTTAAAAGAATAAATTTTTAGTTGGCTTTATGTAGGCTTCATAAAGTGTATTTTTGCAGCATTTATAATTAGCTACAGTAGCGAGCAAAAAAAATTACCCAAGACAAATTGACTCAGAATTTTTTTTTTAATGCGGTTTAACCATTTTTTTTTCGGGACTTAACCAATGATCTGAAAAGTAAAATTGTAGTATTTTTATCGCTCTTTTAGATGGTATATAGCAATCTAAAACAATAGTATCAATTTTTTTTTTAATTTTGACCTTTTATTATGTCTATCCCAAATTTTGGGCGAGCAAAAAAATTTACCCAACTGCTTTATTGAACATTCAATACTTTGTAGCATAACCATTTGCATCAACAACTGCTTGACAACGACGTGGCATTGAGTTCACAAGTTTGATCAACACATCAGTTGAGATTTCTTTCTATTCTTTTTTGATCGCTTCCGTCAGAGCTGCCAGATTCTTGTGCTTCTTATTTTGGATCTTCCGCTCCGCTTCCGCCCAGAGATGTTCGATTGGATTGAGGTCCGGAGACTGAGATGGCCACTTGAGGAGAGTAACATTCTTATCCTTGAAGCATCCTGGAACCGCCGCCCGAGCCTTCTTAGCTTTTTTCGCCTTCTGACCCGCCTTAGTTTTCTTCTTCGCCCGTGCCTTTCTTGGTTCCTCATTGTCCATCATCAGAATCGAAGCGTGCTTGGGGTCGTTGTCCTGCTGGAAGATCCAACCCGCCTGCATTTTCTCTTCAGCGTGAGGCAGCATGTGCTCTTCGGGGATCGCTCTGTAGTCGACGGCCGTCAAAGAAAGTCGATCAAAGACATTTCTTTGTCAATTTATGATGATTGCTTTTTCATTCAGTGCTCATTCTTATTTATTTTGAGTTAGTGGTATGTTATTGGTATCCTCTATTATAAATTTTTCTTGATTCACCTATGAATCAAGTCTCGATTCACGCTTTTTTTGATTAAAGTATAAATTAAACCTTAAGTAATCTTTTTTCGTTTATCGACCGTTAACCAAATTGATTCATTAGTCGATCAAACCCCAAGTAATTTTTTTGGATATATGCTTTGAAACACAAAAGCAAGTTTGAAGTTGCGCCCAAAGGAACTTTAAATGACTCGCTCTCTTTACTTATACAAACATTTTTTAAGATGCGCAGGTGTTCGAACAATGACAACTCCAACAATGCAGTTGTTTACAACAATATTCCAGCTGATTTGCAATTTCGAATAGCAATTTCGAATAACTGTTTTTGCTAGTGACGGTCGCGGCTGCGGCTAGCCGCAGCCGCATTTGCGGCTAGCCGCACCAATTTTTGAGAAATAGCCGCAGCCGCACAGCCGCAGCGACAATATTGAAATAGCCGCAAGCCGCAGCCGCAATTTGTGAATAGCCGCACTCAAGAAATTTAGAAATTAAGCTTTGATTTTTACAATTTTTCCTGGTTTATTTCGAAACTTGTTCCTGTTTATTGTAGTATTAGCATTTGGTTTTTCCAAAATAGCCGCAGCCGCATAGTTATCTGGAGATAAATTCGATCTTTTGTAATCGTACACATCCCGTGCCAATGAGAAAATTTGCTCGCTTGCGACACTTGTAGCCGGTGCCGACAGGTAACGACGAGCCAAACGTGAAAATAGTGGAAATGTCTTTTGGT
>BBSZ01006328.1:0-10778 GCA_000981365.1 Subanguina moxae | reverse complement strand
GTTACCTGACAATCAAATTCTTTCCATATGGCAAAAAGTTTTGTCATTTTGTCAACCCTGATAAAACCAATCAATAAATAGAAAAAAAGGAAAGTAACTTGCCATGGTTGGCCAAACATTGGTCTGCATCACCTAAAGACTCACAAATAAGAGCAAAAAAGAAATGGGGTTGCCTGATCTTCTTATTTTACCTGATTTTTCTCGTCCTAAATGTTTAACAAATTTTTCCCAAGCCTTGGATGAGATTATGGAAAGCCAACCACGTTGATTAGCAGTTCAAGAGCCAACCCGAAAGCTATTTCAACAGGCGCACTGGACTAAAATTTGGCAGCCTTAGGAGGTAGTTGAAGTTTTGGAAGTTCCATGGGCTAGCCTTACCCCACGTTGGGTGAGTGCATAAGACGGTAATTTTTCCCTGTTAAACCACTTCAGACTACCCTAATTAGTAAAGAAAAAGGGTTGGGGAGACTGAAAGTGGAAGAAAAAAGAGTCAAACCAAGTGGAAATCCACTTGCTTTGGTTGATACAAGGAGAAAGACCTAAAATTTCCCTACAAGCTTTTGCTTCACCCGATAGTTTGCCTTGTCGAAAAAATTTCGCTATACATACCACATTTGCAGGTCTCACAAGCGGGTTATAGCCCTAAATCAAAGTTATTCAGTTATAATATGAAGAGAAGGGTAAAATATCACCTTGAAGATGTCGATCAGGAGGCGCTCCTCTGCTTCAGACCCACAGGCTAAATAAGCTTTTGTGAATTAGTCAAAACAACTCAATTTTGGGGTGCGGTCAGATGGCCACACTTTTCTTTTAAGTTTGATAAAAATCTTTTATTTTATAAAATTTTTTTTATTCTGAAGCCCCCTAGTATGCAAAAAGACCTCAGGAATCCAAATGTGTAAACAAAATTTGAAAAAGTGGCTTGCTTGTTGAGATATGATTAAAACTAGGAGGGAATTGGATATAAAGCTGAGTTCACATATGACTTTGGTCATATCTCAACAACCAAGCCACTTTTTCAAATTTTCTTTTCAGATTTGGATTCCTGAGGTCTTTTCGCCTATTGGGGTGCTTCAAAATGAAAAGAATTCTATAAAATAGAGGATTTTTATTAACATTTGTAAGAAAAAATATAAAAAAACTGGCTAACTGGTCACTTCTTCTGAATTTTCCAGCTTTTTGTGCAAATAACGCGCTTTTTCTTTTCTTTTCCAATTTTTTGTATGCATTTTTCACACACACACAGACACACAGCTTTATTGCCACACTAAAGGCACACAAAAAACAACACAATCTGTGAATATCTTCTTTGTCCGGCTCAATCTTCAATCCCAGCTTGATATTTGCTCTCGGCGATCAATTTCCGGATGATTGCGTGCTGGTCTACAAAATCGAACACGTGTGGAGCCGAAAATATTATTCCTAAACAGCTGTTTTTAGGGGGTTTTTTTATTAATTAATAATTGGTGTAAGCAACCTATAGTTCCACCCATTGTGATGCCAAAGAAGATGATCTAAAGACGGTGATTTTGCAGTCAATTTGTTTCTTTTTGTCATTAATTTTGTTTTCATCCCACTTTTGTTGAGTTTTTGTATACCTTTCTGAGCTAGAATCTGGCTGGTAATAATTGGACTGCGGTCAAATTAGTTCTTATTCTTTTTACATGCCGTATTTCCTCAAATTATAGCCCACTCCTCTGAGTTCAAAAAAAAGTGTTTGTGGCATTGCGTTTTTGACCTATATTTTGTCTGTGACTTATGAGCATATTGTATACCAAAATGTAGCCTAGATTCTAGGCTATGTTTTGATATAATACATGCCCAGAAGACATTAATAAAATATAGGTTAAAAACACAATGCCACAAACACACGTTTTTGAATTTAGGAGGGCGCTTATAAGCGGCAATACTGTAGTTGTGATAAAAAAAGAGTTGACCATGGTTTTTTTTCCGAAATTTTTGATATTTTGAATAAAAGTATCAATTTTTGAAAGAATTTGTTTATTCTGAGACCTCTCAGTAGTCAAAATGTCCTCAGAAATCCGAATCTGTAAGCAGAATTCAAAAAAGTTGCTTGGTTGTCGAGATATGGCTGCAAGTAAGGTGGTCGGTGTTGCAAACCGTCGGTAGTCTAACTTTTGGTCATATCTCAGCAACCAAGCCACTTTTCTAAATTCTGCTTACAGATTCGGATTTCTGAGCAATTTTTGACTACTTGAAGGTGTCAGAATAAACAAATCTTTTCTAAAATGGGTACTTTTATCCAAAAGCATAAAAAAGTAAAAAAAAAAACCATGGCCAGTTGTCCATATGTGTCAGTTCTATGATTTCTATTACACTCAATCCTCTATAACCCAGCACCGAAACAACCCAGTGATAAAAGCCGACCAGGAGAAGGCGGTCAATAACCATGGAGATGTATTTCCAGTCATCGCGCACCTTCTTGTCACTCATTTCCGCCTTCATATGCTCAGCTATGTAGGCTATAGACTCGACTGTGCTCTTCAACTCCTCACTAATCCTCTGTTCATGACTGTATTCGGCCACCTCCAAGTGGGTTTTGCTGGAGCATGAGCTCATGGACGGACCAAAAGTGTATTTTCCACTAAATATCTCGGCTGAACTCTTCTTGCCAGCGCGTCTAAGGCTGGCTGAGGGGGTGGTGTTGCTGGAGACGGCCTCTTTATGGTCTATCGACCTCAAGGAAATGGAGGAGGAGAAGTGGGCTGTCTTCGCACCCTCTTCCTGCTCCACCACCAGTTTAGCTGGTGTGGGTGTGGAGTTCTTCTTCGAGATTTGCTTCAGTTTGGAGCAATTTCGATGATGGCGCTCAGGAAATTGGGGTTGATTTCGTCGTCTTCCAACCTGTGAAAAGGGCAGGATGGTGGCCGTAATCGACGGCATTATTAGACCTAAATTGGCCAAAATTTGGTTGGCCTGTATGGCAGAAAGCACTAAGAAACCGACTCGCATCAAATATCTCCTCCACACAGTACTCCTCCACAAAGTAGCCATTGTAGACGGGTATTCTCTCCGGCCTTTTCATCATCAGCAGGGTCGGCAAAAGTTTGAGAAAAACATGTCGGATGCAGTTGGGCATGGTGTGGGTGGTCGCCGATCGAAAGTACACGTTGATGATGATCACCGTCGCCTGGATATATACCAACCTTATGACCAAACAGGCCCAATATCTCTTGCCCTAACAAGACTGACCATGATAGTGAGGATGTTGAGAATGAAGGTGAGCAGCAGATACTTGGCCATCAGAGGGATTGTGTCCGAGGTTGGAGGTAGGATTTTGGAGACCAGCAGCAGAAACACCACCAATGCCAAAAGGATGGAGATTGCCAGCGTGATTTTCTCAGAGCACTCTGCAAAATAGGGACCGCAATGGATCAGTGGACGTTAGTGTTGACTGGGTTGGAGCCCCTCGGTTGTTTTAGCTTAGGTAGGTTAAACAATCTTCTGAATGGTACTTCTAAAGCCCAGGAACTAGACTTAGGGCAGGTTAGCCGTGAACCACTAAATCTAGGTAAAACAGGGTATACACTGGGTTTCGGCCAACCTATGCTGATCTACGGTAGGAGGCTTAATTTACCAGCTGGTAGGTAGAACACTAGCATACTGAGAAAGGCCATCAGCACTGTGGGGATGATCAGAATGACGGTGTAGAACAGGGTCTTTCTGCAACCAACTACTATTTGACTTGACTAGACAATTATTAATTCAAGCCCCAGTCGTGCCCGTAAGAAGGTGAAGGGGCTTCAGAGTGAGAGATGCGAGCACAGAATTATCTGCGAGCTGAATCCGAGCAATACTTTTGAGAAATATCTGGGGGAGGTGGAGGGGGGGGGGTATGATCCATTAGAGTGGGGTATTCGATTAGAGAACGCCTCATCCCAAGCTAAACGCTGGTTATTATGGAAATAGATGAGCATTATTTGTGTTAATATCTATACAGTAAGAGTACCTCCGAATAACTATTTGGAACTCTAAATTCTCAGGTAAACTTGGCTGGATGAGTAGAGGATAGACACCCACCGATTTTGGACTTGTCGTGGATCAGCTCTCCAGGAACATCAATCACATCCCAGATCCCACTGGGACTATAGTCCTCCAACTCCACTGAACGCTTATTGTTATACCACCTGAGTTTGACCTCATTGGAGTTGTATGTCCAGGAGCCGAAAATAAGGCGACACACTTGCTCATCAAACGGAAAATATTCCACATCTGAGCAAAAAAGGTTGGATATAAATTTATTTCGTAAGCTGCACTCATACCCCACCATACAAACTTAAAATGGCCTAAATTCCCAACTTTATTAAGATATCCTTAAGAGCTCTTATCACCAAAATATTGGTTAGATTTTTCTGATCATGTTTAGTACAAAATGTTTGAAATCACCATGGAAAAGCCTATGCCTTCGTCACTTTTGTTTCGTGGGTGTATGAAGGCAGCTATAGAAAATTACCGATTCGACAAGAACTTTTGTAGATGGCAGGAGGCACCCATGTCACGTTTCCTAAATACGGGCTAAGTAAAGTTGATAAGAGTTGCTATCATCAGAAGGATGTCTTTTACACCCTGCTCAGTCTACTTGGAAGCTTTAAAATAGAGTTTAGGCAAACTTATTTTGTGTATTCATATAGCGTGTTTGGCCGAGTGGTCTAAGGCGCTGCGTTCAGGTCGCAGTCCACTTCTGTGGGCGCAGGTTCGAATCCTGCAGCACGCATAAGCTTTTTTAAAAATTCTGGCTGTCTTCTCTGTTTTTGGCTATTTTCAGGTTTTTATTGATATTTTGCAGCTTTTTCTTTTCAAACCGCAATCAATTATGATTTATGTGCAATAAAGAGCTGTGTCCGAAGTGTACTCATTTACTTTACACCTATATCAGCGGCTCACAAAGTCGAAAGGTGTTATGAGGGGTCGAAGTTGCAGGATGACCGCTACATTCACAACTGATGGTATGTAAGACTACCTTTGTAATCAACCACAACGTTGCTGTGGTAGCTGACTTCATAGTTGCCATCAGCACTACAACAAAGACGCTTTTTATGAGGGAAAAGGCTGAAATAAGCTGACTGACTTGTTGTACAGTACAATCTAAATGAATTTAGGCTAAAATTTTGGCGAATAATCACACGACTAACATCAGGTACCCAGACCCTTTCTTGTGGCACTCGCATACTCTCCAAACCACCATAATCTGCTGGGTTCCAGTCTGCAAAAGGATGCACTCTCTACTAGTCAAATACTTCTATTCGATCATAAACCCAACTAAATTGGCAGTCATTCCACTTAAGAGTTAGCCACACATTTGTTTGCATAATCTCAATAAAAAATGACTTAAAAAGGTGATTGCAAAGAGGCCAAGATAAAAACCTGATTTTTCTCGTCCTAAATAGAGGGTAGAAGAAATCTAAGCCAAAAAAGTCAACAGACCACATTAATGAGCAGAATCATAGCAACGCCGAACTCCACAAACACTATTGTGGAGTTGTGGCAAGGCGAGGGACGAATCAGGTTGTTGTAGCCCTTGAACATGTCCACAACCAGCCGTTCTTCGTCTTCATTGGCTGGGAAAAAGGAACCTCCTGCAATACCAATTCATTCAAAATGGTGTTCTTGGCATTGTGTTTTTGACCCACTTTTTGCTGCTGACTCTCGGGCAAGTTACCAAACAAATTGTAGCTAAGATAATAAGCTACAATTTGGTTGGCAATGTGCTTCAAAGTCATCTGCAAAAAGTGGCTCAAAAACACAATGCCAAGAACACGATTTTGAATCACGGGATGGGGTTTGTAAAACGAGTTGGCCAACCTTTTTTTTTTTTTTATTTTAAGTTAAAGTACTCATTTTTGAAAGAATTATTTTATTCTGAGATCTCCAAGTAGTCAAAAATTGCTCAGAAATCTGAATCTGCAAGCAGAATTTAGAAAAGTGGCTTGGTTGTCGAGATATGACCAAAAGTTGGACTATAACCATTTTGGAACATCGACCATTCTACTTGCAGCCATATCTCAACAACCAAGCAACTTTTCCAAATTCTGCTTACAGATTCGGATTCCTGAGGAAATTTCGACTACTTGGAGGTCTCAGAATAAACAAATTCTTTCAAAAATGGGAACTTTTACTCCAAAATATAAAAAAGTTTGGGAAAAACCACGGCCAACCGTCGTCTTACCAAAAAACGGCAATTGTCAATTTTTTTTTTCTCTCGCTCTCTCACTCATATAACATAGGGCCCAGCTAAAAATGTGTCACCTGAATTATCCTCTACAGAAGCAGCCACACCACTGAGGCCTCTGTTGAACATTTCCTTCTCACGGCTTAAAAAATTTATCCAGAGCACAAAGAGTGATAGGCAAACAAGGTTGTTCTTCATTTTTGTCTTAAATCAAAATAAAAAAAGCAATACAGTAAAGAGGATAATAATCTGTTAACCAAACAACAGAAAAATTAAAAAGATAGTAGTCCTAAAAGGAATTACTGCTCCGATAGGCTTAGAAATAGACAGAAAGTGAAAAGTAAGCAAAAGAATTACTGTCTCTAGTATCGAACTTAACTTCCTACAAACATGGAGACTAAACGGGTCAACTAAAAGCCATAGGAGGTGTTCCAAGAGAGTGTCAAAGAAGGAGGCCTTTTTATTTTATTTAAGACAAGGAATGATACTTTACCCGACTTGGCTAGAGCCCCTCTTTCCAACCATGCCATTTTGTCTGCTCTTTTGCATTGGGCAATTGTGTAGATTGGCACGGCATACATCAAAAGTATCATTTTATTAAAAAAACTTGAGAGGGCCGACGCCTTTCAAACAGAGTGAATAAGGGTATAAATAAGAAGGGCGGAAATGTTGCGATAAATGGCAAAACAATTCTATAAGTTAATATATCGGGACTTCAACTGTAAATAGATGGTATAAAAAAAAGAAAAAATAATAATGAAAAATATAGATTAAAAAAGAATAAATAAATAAAATAATAATTATTCGGTTAACGAAAAGTGTCGGCTGACCGAAAACCGGGTAGGGAAAAATTAATCGACCGCCAACCACCCTATTTGACACCCATTTCCTAACATGTTATATACCAAAATGTAGCTTAAAATCTAGGCTACATCCCGGTATGCAATACGCCCAGGAGCCACTCACAAAATATAGGTCAAAAACACAATGCCACAAACACACTTTTTTGAATTTAGAAGAGTGCTCAATTCAAATACAGTCGACGCGGACACTGAACAGGTTCGATCCACAGCTGGGTCCGACCATTTTTTTTTCACCTCAAATTTTGACATCTTTTGCCCATGTTGATGTCTCTAAGGCAGAAAATCGTAAGGATTCTGAATAAGCCAGTCGTTTTTACACAACTCAACAATTTCACCTTTAAAAAATCCAACTCTCGATTTAGTCCTTAATCTCGACAGTTGGATTTTTTAAGGGTGAAATGGTTGAGTTGTGTTTATTTAGAAGCTATGTAAAAAAGTGGAGAATTGCTGGAATACCGCAAAGACATTTTTTTTAGATAAACAGCTCTAATTATTAGCTTTTAAAATGTCAATGTTATGCACTAGTTTATTTATTCTTAGTTTTATTCCATGTTACTGCAGCATTTATTATTATTTATTTTTAAAGCACGCGCGTAGATTTTACTCAAAAATAGAAAGCACACAAAACTACCTGAATGAGGAGAACAAATAATTGAGAGTATGAACGCTGTCACCATTTTGGACACGGAACTTCTATGCAATTTCATTTTTGAGGTTTCTGAAATAGAAATACGTCAAACTTGGATTATAGCTTGTAAAAAAGCCTTTTTCAGCCACGAAATTGGTGAAAGCAGAAAATATATAGAAGGGGTTTATAACAGCTCACATCCTAGATCCGTTTTGGAAAAAGAGGTGTGCACCAGTGCTTTCAAAGTTCACACCTCACACTTTTATCTAACATTATTTCAAGCTTGTTGTCTCGGCTATTTTGTGTAGCGGTATTTGACCTTTTGATACCGTCTTCAGGTCTAAATAAATTGTTATCATATGAGTGGTAAGTCAGCGGCTCGAGCAAGAAGCGGCTGGCCGGACACCGCAAGACAAAAAGACAGAGAAGAGAGCCAGAATTTTTGAAACTAAGCCCAGAGCTAGAAGACAACATCAAAGACAGAGAAGAGAGCCAGAATTTTGAACCGAAAGCTGAAAATCAGAACAATAGAGAAGATCACCAAAAGGCTATCACACAAAATAGCAAAGAACAAGAAGGTAAAATTGTATGCAACAAAAGCGTGAGTTGCGTACTTAAAGAGACTGCTCTAAACACAATTACTTGGCCAAATAAGTTTTAGACAGTTACTAAAGCGTATTACATATTTTGGAGGTGGTGCTCATATTCAAAGAGGATAAGCTGGAGTGCCAGTGCAAAACTATCTAAAATTTGTGCAAAATTTTCTTTCCCTTCCCCACTCACTTACCGGCCCAATTATTCTCTCGTTTCGACTTGGGAATTCCTGCTTGAAGAGTGGAATTGAGAGATGCATAAACGCAAATAGAACCACTTAAGTGGCCAACAAAGCTTCCTACTCATTCTTACTAGTGCTGTTAAACCCTTTAATTCCTCTACTTTCTTTAGGCTAATCCATTTTTGGCAGTTTGGCTTTGAATCATGGCAAATTGCAGCGAGTAATCCATCACTCAATATTTACTTTAGAAAAAATGTAGAAAAACAATTTCGTCTTAGTGTGCAAGTGGGTAGTTTTGGGAAGTCCAAAATTTCCATCTTTTGTCTTGGGGGACCAAGCACATAGGCATATAACTAAACCTTAGGCTAGGCCAGCGTTGGTTAGTCGTAAACCACTACACTTAGGTGAAAAAAGGTAGTCATTGGGCTAAATAAAGTTGAAAAGAGTTGCTATCATCATAAGGATGTCTTTTACACCCTACTCACTCTACTTAGAAGCTCTAAGATAGTGTATAGGCAAACTTGTTTTGTTTACACACATGGCGTGTTTGGCCGAGTGGTCTAAGGCGCTGCGTTCAGGTCGCAGTCCACTTCTGTGGGCGCAGGTTCGAATCCTGCAGCACGCAAACATTTTTGGCTAATGCAGACTTAGTTATGAATAGTGCCGGAGGATGGAGGGATTCCGGACAGGATTTCTGGGAAAGAATCGAATTCCTGATCCGGTGGTGGCAAAAAACGGGAATCCGTACGGATACTGGATTTTTAAGACATTCATAAGACATTTATAAAAATAATTCCACACATCTTTATTAAATTACCTTATATTTCATTATCAAACATGTTTTCCTATCGTTTAAGGATACTTACCCTTGGGCCCGTGTCCCTGGACCCTACGTACTTACATCTGGGTCCTTACCTTACGTTTTGAAGAACCCCCTTGTCTTTTGTGGGAGGGAAACTTTTAAGAGAAACTGTCTATCTAAAAATATCGTGAATAATACAATAGTAACGATATCAATAATATTTATCAAGAGAAAAAAATCTCTAGACTTTGCTATAATTTCTCAAACCCAGCACTTCAAACTCGTTTGATTCATATATATGCTTTGCATTCCCATGCCTGTTGCTATCATGTTTTTGATAGTAGAGTTTTTGTTTCACCCTGATGCCGGTATCAGGGTTGGCCTTTGTGCCGGTATAAGGGTTGGCCTTTGTGCCGGTATAAGGGTTGAGCCTTGGGGCCAGTATCAGGGTTGGGACCTGGCGACAGTGTCAGCTTTGGCTTTCCGGGTTGGTTGAGGCCACGGGTTCGGGCTGTTACAGGCTACTAGTGTAAATTAGCTGAAAGTCGATGGTCACCGCAACATAGTTCACGTACCAGAAAAAATAGATGCTGCCTTCTGGTTCCAGGGTCCCATCCCTGGCAACAGGATCGCATCTAATGCCGGAGACCGAACCGGAATCTGGTTTTTTCAGAAATATCCGTCCGGCCAAACATAGAAATCCGTACGGAATCCAGTTTATTTTCGGGATTTTTAAAATGACGCAAATTATATGAATTATTCTGGATTTATTCTGGATATATGTCTGCTAAGCAGACCCTGCTTGTTGTTTTCTATATGACGTGTTATCATCTCCTGCTGTTCAGACGTACATTTTTTAACCTTTCAGAGAAATATGGTGCAAAACATCTGGAAAATCGATCTCTACGGAAAAAAATCATCCGCAGTCGCCGGAGAGTTATTTGACTTGGTAATTTGCAAAGTCTGTCGTGATACAGCCGCAAAGAAAATCGAATTAAATTATCTTGTCGGCCTAATCTTTTATGGAATTCCGATGGGAATCTATAGAGAATAGCCTAAGTTTAGAACCTGGTTGGGTGTTGGGGCCTCTTTTACCCGTCCGCGGGTCATACCAATATCTCCTCCCATTCTCCTTTGTGGGAGAGAAATATCTGAAAGAAAATATCCATCTAAAAATATTATGGGTAATACGCACATAATGATAATTATTTGATGCAATAGGAAAAAGTTTCTCTAACCCTTGTGGTGTCTTCTCAAACCCAGCAATTTGAACTTGTTTCGATTCTTATATATGCCCTGTATTTTTTGTGTTTACCGTTATAGTTTTTAAATAATAATTTTTATTTGGGGTTCAATATTTTTTTTTTTGGGGTTCAATATTTTTTTTTTTGGGTTCAATATTTTTTTTTTTGGGTTTAATATTTTTTTTGGGGTTTAATATTTTTTTTGGGGTTCAATATTTTTTTTTTTGGGTTTAATATTTTTTTTTTTTGGGTTCAATTTTTTTTTTTTTTGGGGTT
>BBSZ01006326.1:0-12020 GCA_000981365.1 Subanguina moxae | reverse complement strand
AGTATTAGACATATTGTGTTTTTGACCTATGTTCTGCTAGTGTCTTCTGGACATGTTATATACCAAAATGTAGCCCAGATTATAAGCTACATTTTGGTATATAACATGTCCAGAAGACACTAGCAGAACATAGGTCAAAAACACAATATGTCTAATACTGCAATGGGTCCTTTTTGACCCATGCCGTAATTCTAGTGTTAATGCCACGCAATAATGAGGGGCTAGGTACAAGCAAGTCATTTTGGAGAGAGCAATACCGTTAGCAAGGTTTCTGCTCCTAATTTTGCTTGCAAGCCGATTGCTTGCGCATACCTTGGGAAAATATACCCAAGTCGGCAAGTCAAATTAATAGGAGTCGGGGAAGGTTCTGGATTAAATTTTAAGAACGATTGGGCCCTACACAATAAGTAGGTGTGTTCTTTGCTTTAGTCCCCCCCCCTGTTGTTTTAGACCCTCCTAAGCATTTATAAATTGCTAAAAAGATAAAAAAAAAAAACTATTTTTGCATCTTTTCGCCATAGAAGGTCGGTTTTTGGGAAGTCGAAAATTTATATATTTTGTCTTGGTAAACTCATAATTCAAGAGGCTTTACACCCCAAAAAGTTTTAACAAAAGACTAACTTTCTATAGTGAAAAAGGGCTGGAAATGCCCTCTAAATTAGATAAGGTTAGAAAATATGGATATTTTACTTCTCAATACAATTGTTCCACGATCATACAAGTCGTCTATTTTTGAAGACAAAGAAGCAGTCTATATTTTTTTAGCAAAAAATTCTTTCAAAATAGGCCTTACAAAATCTTCATGACAAAAAATAGTTCGTGGATGTCCCTTTTTAATTAAAAGGTAATCCTAAGGTGGGACACGGTCAGATACTTTGGCCCTACCTGGCTTGCCTTTGATCAAACTATTTTTCGGTAAAACAATAAATTATCTGCCATTTTTTGACATTTTTTTACTTTGTTAACAATAAAGCGGATTCGAAATGACAAAAATAATAAGTATGTCAGAGGTTGCCTTATGCAGCAACTCACATCACAATTGCTGTCAGTGGTTTCATGGATGTGGTATCTGTGATCTGATGGCTGGGAGGTCTCTCTTTTTCTGCTACCTGGATTACTAAGAGGATTATACTCTCCTTCCTGGAGAACGGGAGGAGGAAGGAGAGGGAGGGCAGGAGGCACACCCATCACTCTCCTCTGTTGCTCATAGGCTGGTGGTAATAGGTAGTTGCAACTGACAAGCAATTAATTCATATCTTCTACACTTATGTATGCTTTACCCTAAATAGCAAGAGCTAGCCATAGAGTTGAGCATAGGTCTGCTGCCATCTCTGCTGGGCACAAAGTAGATGCTTTCTGCCGGCTGCTCCACACTACAACAAGCTCCTTGCTCATCACACATCTTGCTCGCTGCCACACAAAATGAGGTCAGGTAGTCGGACAGTATGATCAAGAGGCTGCAATAAACATTGAGGATATTGTTGCTGTGATATATCTCCAATAATATTATTTGCCTTAACGTGAATCTATGCTGTCTGTATTGGGACTAGACTATATAAGCTGTGCCTCAGAAGTCTAGGCAGTTCGGTCGTGTGTGTTGTTAAATAAAGGTTGCTAAATATTTTGCTTGCTAGTTCTTTGTTCTATATGTCTTCAGTACATAACAGTTGAAGTGAATGGGCAATGCTTTATTATACCTGGGCAACACTAACAAGTAGTGGAGAAGCGTGAGGCCAGCAATGGTCGTCAACATCTTCCACACCTGCCATACCATTGGGGTGTCATTGAAGGCTAGCAGGGGAGAGTAGAGCAGCACAAGGGAGAGACTGGCTAGTAGAGTGGGACGCAAGGTGCACTGCAAATAAAATCATTAATCAACTTTCCAATCGTCTTCGTATACAGTAGAGTCTCGAAAATGTGGATAATCCAACTACAACAACGTTACACTTACTTTTATTAAAATTACTTTTATATATGACCTATCTAAAGCCAAAAATAGCAATGAAAATGGAGTAAGAACAGTAATTATCTAAAAACTTGTTAATAAGAAGCGAACCTGAAAAGCGTATTCAACCCTCTGAGTACTGGTTTGTTGGTTGAGGCCAGAGTTGTTAAACATGTAGCAGAAGTGGAGGGCCACAGCTGCTGTGAACAAGTTTCCTAAAAATGGGTATCTAATTGCTATAATCAGCATCAGGAGCACTCACCAAGAAAGGCAGTTGCCAAAGTGATTACATGAAGAGGAATGGCCAGGACAAGGTTGGCCATGCCCAGCACTCCAACGGACACCAGCACACAGGACAGAGGCACACTCAAGCACACAGCTGGATGACTGAACAACACAAAACAACCCACAGTGAGACCTCCCAACACAACACTCCATGTCCAGAGAATGGAGGACAATGTCTGAATGAATGGGTGGGTATAAATGTACAGAGAGCCAAGTTACCTGTAAATCATGGTGCAGCGAGAAGGAGTAGGGTGCTTTGATGGAGAGCGGCAAATTGACAGAACGAGCCTTCTCCAGCAATTGCTTCACCAAGTTTTCACTAAACTCAGAATTGATACCTGGCACCTATTCCAAGCTCTAATTTAAAGTCGTAGTTTTCATATTCTCAACTTTGTAGGGTACTCTTGAAATTTTTAAAACCATTTTTTGGGTAATTTTATTCTGCCTAATTTTTAATTAACGCCATCTTTCAAATCTTAATATTTAATCAACACTACCCACCTCTTGGCGAGTCCTTTAGAACTCAATTCCAAATACATCCTCGATTTGACAATTTGTGTTTGGAATTTGTCGAAAACAATGTCTGTGGAGTATTTCTCATACTGGTCTGTCTGCAGAAACACATAGCTCAGCACTGGCACTAGGGTGTCCTGCAACAGGGAATTTAGTAGTAAGCAATCGATTGATATTCGACCGGGACGCTTTTTCAAGCACACCTTCCCCCCTATTATTTTCCTATTCCTTGGTAGCGTATTTTTTATTAAAGTCTAAAAGAGCCATGTTGAGGTGGCCCTACACGATAAAGTTCCACGCTTATTTTTGGTTACTAATAAAGCTTTACCACCAAACACAAAATCAGTAAATTTGAGCTTAAAGATTGCTTTTCAAAGTTTTTTGTAAATATTGATTATAGTGTGGAATATTTGGTTTATCAGATGATCAATTGACCCACTGGATTAATGTCGTAGATGGTGGACCTCTGGAAGCGTTCGAAGTCCATCAGCCAGCTGACTGCTTTGGTGGCATATTCCTTTTCCTAAAGTCAATTTTCAATTGTAATTTTTCTGAAACATCCTGCCCACCAAAGCCCACTTCATGAGGCCGAACACCAACTCCTTGTTCCTTCTGTCATAATAATCGAAAGCAGGGGCTTCAATAACCAGTTCTAGGTAGTGCTCATACTTCTCGAAGGCTGCACGGAATTTCCGCAGGTAGGCAGTGGATTGGCTAGAGGAGGGCACGAAAAAATCCTCCTACAATTTTCATATAGTCAGTATAGAATTTGACGAGTATATTTTTACTTCCAAATACATCCTGGACTCCAAAGCCCCCAGTAAAGAGAATATCAGGTAGATGGTGAACAGAGCCACAGCCAGAGTGCGTAGGTTGTAGTTGGCTGCTAGTTTGCCTACATAACGGGACAGAGACGGCTTCAGGTCTGCCAACTTCTCGTGCAGCTTTGCGGAGGTGAGTTCATCAAAGTCGAGCACGTATTTGGCTGTAAATCCAACTACAGTTGACTCTCTTAATAAGGAGTCCCGCAATAAGGTAAATCTATGGTAAACATAGTAACTTAAATTAAAAAGCTCAAAAGACTAACTGTTAAATGTTTGATCCCCTTTCCTGCAACACTGAAACCATTTGAGACCAGCAGCCTCCCTCTTGGCAGAGTTGAACCAGCAAACAGTGAGGTAGAGTAGGGACAAGGTGAGCAAACAGGTCAAGCCAGTAGTCAAAGTGAATAAGGCTTGTTGAATATAGGGAGTGTGGCTCGACAGTCCACCACCAACTAAACACAACCTATCAACTATATACTCTCCAGGCCAACACCTACCAGAACAGCCAATGAGCACCAACAGAGACAAAGCGAAATGGGGCATGTCCCAACTGTAGATAAAGGCCAACTTCTCAACTGGATGCAAAGCAACCAGTGAGTAGCGCTGCCAACATTGCTGCACACTGCTCAGCAACAGCACTCCAATAGAGCAGAGCAGGAAGAGGGTGGGCCACACGGCTGTGTTCCACTGACCCCCATTTGCAGATAACTGGACACAGTAGGCAGATACACACGATAAAGCTAACCCCAACCCTATTTGCAGTCCTACAAATGGGCGACTCTAAAAAGAGATTTTCAATGCAAACAAGATAAAATATTTTAGTAAAAAAGTGTTTGTTCTCCAATTTTTCCTTTAATTTCAAGAGCATTGCTTGAATTTATCTCGCAGGTAGGTCTGTGCCCAAATCACTAATTCCCAAGCCCTCTACGTCCACTCCTAGCATTGGAGTCGAGATGCGCATACGATTATATGTGAGACAAATTACTGGAAAACAAAATGTGGTTGCAAAAAAAGCATGTCATAACTTCTTTGTGGGGCAGGCTTAGTGAAAAGAGCTATGTTCAACGTCTTCATTAATATCCTCCCTTTTTTCAAGCGCACCTTCCCCCTATTCCTTGGTAGCGTATTTTTTATTAGAGCCTAAAAGAGCCATGTTGAGGCTTCCTTACACGATAAAGTATAAACGTTTTACTGATATTTATTCGGTTTAAAGTTATTGACGCCGCTGTTAACCTGGTAAGAGTCGCCAGTGAGACTAGCAGCGATACAAAATACAACCAGCACCACAAAAGAGAAGATTAGTTTGAAGTGGATGTTCTTCAAGGAGGCTATCACTTCTTTTACATAGGCACGGACTGACCAGAAGTGCAATGTAAAGTCTTCGGTGGTTGCTTGCTGTTGCTGATTGATGGTGAAGTTGTCTACCTGCAGTAGAAGCAAATCTTTAGACAAACAGTAATTAGTTGATCCACTCACCACTTCTCTCAAGCTCTCCTCAAAAGCAGCCAAGATGTGGGAACTCAAGGACTCTTTCAGCTTGATATTCAGCAGCAGAGAGCGTGACCTCGTGATTATTCCATCATTGTCCAATTCTACATCTGCAAATTTCTGATTTTTTTGGTATAGTCAAGAGCGTTAACCCACACTAAAAATATAAAATTTAGATTCGGTTAAATGCGAAAAACTGAAGGTCATATCTCCTCCCCCATCCAAAAAAAAAATCAGTCATAAGAATTTCGACGCTACTAGGATATTTATTTTAGCCAACCCTAGGGTGGTGCATAACTGAAATTTGAAATTAAAAGATTCCATTCAAGACAAAATTACGTCTTCAAAAGTGTGGAGGAGCACCCGTTTCAAAAGCCGATGCGAAGTGTCCTTTTAGCATTTTTTAGTCACCTTACTAAATTAATTAGGTAAATTTTAAGAGGTAGAGGAGAAGCAGAGGGTTCACTATTCAATTAACCCTCAATTACTTTACACATTTGACAATTCAACACTTGGAGCCCGGTCTCTCAGAGTGTCGAGTTAAATATCTAATGTATCTAATGCTGAATTTTAGCTACAATTAGACATTCCAAACATGTCAACAATTCACTCACCTCCAAGCAAATTGGCAATAAAGAGGCGAGGATGGCGAGTGGTATTTAACAGAAGTTGTGGTTTCCCATCTTCTTTGCCCCCCAATTCCTTTCCAGATGCCTTTAGCCAAATAGCATCTGGGAATTTAAGCAACAAAGCATTGGAGCGAAGGGCTGACACAATGGCCAGCTGGCTGTTCTTGTCTGCTGCAGAAAAGGTTGAGGATGTGGAGCACTGCTCTCTGCACATATCGCTCCACTAAACACACACAACTATCATAACAAAAGAGAAAAAGTACCCACTTCTAAATTGACTTGTGAGTGCGCCACCTTGATGCCATAGATTTGCTCCAACAACCTGCCAAATGCAGACAAAGTGCGGTTGGTGAGCACCGTGCTATACCGATTTCTAAATACATTTAGATAGTCAAGCGTAGAGAATTTAAAAGAAATACTTAAGAAATCTAAAAGCAGTGAACTCTACGCAGGAATTCAAAGCACGACACTCTCCACACCAGTAAACTACCGAGACACACCTTTCTCAATAGGTTTTTAAGTGGTACAGTCAGACTTGGACATAAAGGCTTCCTAACTAGTTGGACCTACTACTGGGTTCAACCATATTTTTGCCTTAATTTTTGACATCTTTTACCAGTTTCGATATTGGTGTCGCCAAGGCAAAAAATCGTAAGGATTCTAAATTTGCCAGTCTTTTTTCAAAAGGCCAAGATTATTGCAGCCAAAGAAGCCAAATTTCAATTTAGTGACACTGATTTTTGAAAAATGGGTGTCCTTAAAGCGAGGTTTAGCTTTTTTGAAGACGAAACTGCTAAGTTGTCTAGAAATGACTGGCGAATTCAGAATTCTTACAATTTTTTGCCTCAAAGACACTGATATCAAAATTGGTAAAAAAAATGCCGAAAATTGAGATAAAAAATGGTCGGACCCAGTGGAACTAGCAAGGAGACGTGTACTCCCAATAACGCACGGTTGATGATTGATTGACAGGTGTGCTAATGAGAGAGTCGACTGTAACAAACTAACTTCATGGACAGCAGAATACTGAATTCAGCCTGTGAGGTCCTCTTTGATGCATCGAATGTTGGATTGGAACCATTGAAATTAGTGTAGTAGAGGTGGTTAGCCACAGAACTCACAGGTGACAGATGATAGCCAGCAGTAGTTGGTGATGCTGCATTTCCAGCCGTGCTGGTTGGATCTGGTCCTGTGGTCAGAAAGGAGTTGAATGGGGTGCTGTTAAAGCTGAACAGCTTGTCTTGATAATAGCATGGTCCAATGAAGGACAAGGAGATTAACATCAATGGGAAAACCTGCAAAACAGTTATTAGTCTTTTTGGCTGGTGGAGTTAGAGAAGATACAATGAAGAAGATTTTGTGTAGGGCAGCAGCTTTGGCCAAGTGGAAGAGCAGACGTTTTGTAGCAATCTCGATGAAGCGAAACATGTGCAGTTTATATAGGGGACGGAAATAACCCTCTATAAAAGATATTTATAAAGGCTCCAACTAATGTCACCTGTCAATTTTTTATGTGCTGGCAAAATTTGTTTAGACCATATTTATCTCTTTCAGTAAAATGTTAGTTTGTTATTTAAAAGACTACCACGAGCTTCAGTGATTCCACTTCTTAAATTTTAGCTGAACCCAAAAATTCGGAGATCGACCCAAAACTATACCTATTTGGACTTTTCTTTTAATAATTCCCAATGAGCACTATGAGAGAAAATAAGGAATGGTAATCGGAACCAAGCCTGTGTGCAGAAAACAAA
This sequence comes from Subanguina moxae, assembly GCA_000981365.1. Taxonomy (NCBI): domain Eukaryota; kingdom Metazoa; phylum Nematoda; class Chromadorea; order Rhabditida; family Anguinidae; genus Subanguina; species Subanguina moxae. The sequence goes on along the minus strand of BBSZ01006326.1, from coordinate 4,585 downwards.
TTGTCCTCCGGCCTCCGCTTATGAAATATTTCGTCACCTCCGACCTCTATCCCTAAAAATTTCCCTCCTTCTCTGGCCTCCAACTTTAACACTAGAATTACGGCATGGCTCAAAAAGGACCCATTGCAGTATTAGACATATTGTGTTTTTGACCTATGTTCTGCTAGTGTCTTCTGGACATGTTATATACCAAAATGTAGCTTATAATCTGGGCTACATTTTGGTATATAACATGTCCAGAAGACACTAGCAGAACATAGGTCAAAAACACAATATGTCTAATACTGCAATGGGTCCTTTTTGACCCATGCCGTAATTCTAGTGTTAAAAATGATTGTCATGTCTTTATCCTAAATGCATCCCGAAATTCTCAACGGTGACATAACAATTTCTTGAGAGCAAAGAAAACCCATTCAAATGTTTGACAATTCAATGTTAAATGATAGGAGAACTTTAGCGGCGGAGGCCGGAGGAATTGGCTTCCCCTCCGAAGGATTCCTCCGGAGGCCAGCAAAGGCCTGGTCGGGACCGTTATGTGGTTGTTTGATTGTAGAAATTTGTTTAAGAAGCGATTTGACGTTCACTCACTTTTTCCGGAATTGGTTCCTGTCATCCTCTCCGCCTCATTAGCAGCCATCACGAAAGGCATTGGCGGTGAATAATTGACCATGCAGGCATTAGACCGTTGTTGAAAGAAGTCATTTGATTGGAGTGGTACCACTTTATTGTTCACTCTATAACTGCTACTTACTCTACTGGATTGTGGGACCCGATTGGCAGTTGGTTGTGCTGCCTCGTATTGGCACAAACTATTGCTGGTTTGCTTTTTGGTGGGGCATGGTGAGTTCACATTATTTTGTGGTTCCTCGCACTTCTGCTCTTGTTCCTCTTTTTCCTGTTCACGGACAAGCACATTTGTGACGCCAGGTGGAAAGAGTTGCCCATCTGGATTAGTGCTCGGCTTGTTTATAGACTTGTACTTCACTACCACTTCGTTGCTACCGCTCTTGCTGTTGCCAGAGTCTGAGGAAGAAGAGAACACTTTGATGTTGTTGGCAGCGCAACTCGCATCACATTCTTCCGTATTCTGCAAAAAATATTGACTAGATATTGTGAAAATTCGCTTCCATATTCAAAGCTAAGCATATACCGTAAAACCTCTTTTAATACCCCCCCTCTAATAATACCCCCCCCCTCCCGGAGAGGGTTGAAAAATAATACCCCCGGAGGTATTAAAAGAGGTTTTACGGTAATAAAAAAATTTAAGCTATAATTTTGAATCAGGGGTGGGCGTTTATTAGAGAAAATACAGTAATTGTGTTTGTTGATACATTTTTTATAGAGAATATGGACAACCTGCACCAGTTTTCAAAAAAAAAGACCAACAGCCAAAGTGAGGCAGTCATAACGGGTATCCTGCCAGAATTAATATGGTAGCTTTCCCCAATATTTTTTACGAGTAAACTACCTTGTCGTCCTTGGCACAGCCAGCAGAGTCAAAAGGTAGCTTTTTAAAACGACTCTCAAAGTTCCCAGCTGTTGGAGGTTCTTCCGGTTCTACCATCTGCGCAGGTTTTAATGGCTTCTGCAAAAACGTGAGTAATTAATTGTTATAGTAATGTATAGGAGAGATGCAAGAAAGAGCAGTAAACAATATCCACCAAATATTTACATATCACTTAATTGAGTACTGACAAAATACTAGGAGTTGGCGGGAATTTGCTTTCTTTAATCATTACATAACTTGATTAGTCGTCGGATCCCCTCCTGCCTAAGCTCACAAATATACAATTTCTTGCTCACAACAAATGAAGTGACAGAGAATCTGAATTATCTGAATATTGCAACCTAGCCTCTAGCCTTGTTACTGGAAAAAGACAAGCAATAGATCAGAAGGAAGAGCGCAAATTCCAACCTCTTGAAAAGAGAGAAGTAAGGATATTGTGTAAAGATGGCAGAAGACTAGAAGTGATAGTAACAAACAAATCCCATCAAACATATTTCTCTTTCACATTTATTTATGAGCAGAAGAAGAAACAAAAGAACAGGAATTGTGATAAATAATTAGCAACAGTGAGTGACCTAATTCCACAAACTTCTGCACAGACTGAAGAAAGGAACGTGATGAGCGAAAGAAAGTTTCATTTTGGGCAAACCGATATTTTGCAATAAAGTTTATCTTTTGGTTGACCAAATGTGTTAATTGCCGTCACTAAATAGCACGACAATAAACCTTTTTTTTTAAATGAGACAAGATCTTGTAAAGATTCTTTCGTTCCTTAAAAATGCGATTTGAAGAACAAAGCATGGTGTTTAAGCACCGGCGCCGTTACAGCACATCGAGACTTGATTTTAATTAAAAAATTCTTGCTAGCGCATGTACTCTGTGCATTTTAAATCTTCAATTTTTTTTATAGTTTTTCTTTTGACTCATCTTTTTTAAAGTAGTTAACTTTTCGTCCTTCGTGAAATCTTCATGCTTTTTCATGTTTTATAGCAATGTCTGAAAACAAGTCCGCTGAATACAACTTCCTCGATGATGACAATGACGACGACCATAATAAGGTATTTTTGATTGTTTAAATTGTACGTGGCTGGTGAATTTTTTTTTGCAAAACGTTGAATAATTTCAGAGTGGCCTTTCTTCTTCAGTGCGCTCTGACACCTCTCAGAAAGTTCAGACTTGGTTGCTTTCTTCTTCATCGTATGTTTTCCTATTCCATGTGAATTTTTAAAAATATATGTTTCTCCACGTTTCTAGCCAGCCTATCAAAATTCAATCATTCGAAGAGAAAGACGACAAGAAGTTTGAAGAGAGGGTGCTCGATGAGCAGCAGGAAATAAAGCATAACTGTTACCGCCAAATGCGAGATAAGATGGAAAGAATTGACAACGCTGCCAACCAGGTGAGTCTCTGTTTTAAAAAATATTTTTTTGAAAACAGCCTGAATTTTGTGTGGCGTGGTTTTTGATTGATTATCTTTCTTCACGATAAGCAATTGGCTAATATCATAATCTGCTTAATTTCTTCCTAAAGATTTCAAAATGGCTTTGCCTATGGAAATTCTCATTGAAATTTTCTATTTCTTCGGCTATCATGAATGCATATTGTTTGAAGTTGAGCTTTCGCAAAAACATGCTCCCTTTTTCACCAACAGAATTATGAAACTTCAAAAGGAATTAGTAGTTAAATACTTAGATATTGTCCTATTAAACTCTACTTTACTTCTTTTTAGGCTCCCATTCCTCTTCCTCAAATCACTACTGATCCAACGCAAGAAGCCGCTAATGCTATTCGAATCGCTTTCAATGGCGTTCTTTCTGCTTTCAGTGGCGTTCTTTCTGCTTTCAGTGGCGTTCTTTCTGCCTTCAACGGCGTTTTTTCTGCCTTCAATAACGTTCTTTCTGCCTTCACTGCTCAGCCTTATCGTTTCTATGTGGTCCTCGCTCTTCGTCTGATCTGCATGGGTCTTCCGGTCTTCCCCTTTGGTGGATTTGTTCTCTGCGTTGCTGGTGCCGCCGTTCTCTTCTTGACATTCTTCGCTCTGATGACCAGTATTGCCTACAAAATGTTCTTTCGTTAAATTTATGTGGAGCACCTTGACATTTATGTTTTTTTTATGTCGGTAAAGAAAGAACTCACAATAAAATTCATCTATATTCGCATGTTTGCCCTTTGTTTTGTGTTTGAAAAATTTTCGGATAATTTTCAACACAAATTGGCAAAAGTCATGGCTCATGCCGAAATACGCCTAAATAATAATAGGAGAGGCAAAATGAAACTGCAATATTAGAGTGGATGGAACCCCAGAATGAAAAGTACAATATTAATAATGCTTTTGCATACAACTAAGCCCTAGGCTTGGGGTTGGCCAGCGCACGTTAGCCGTGAACCACTAACCTAGGTGAGACAGAGTATAATCATGGCGTGACGAATAAACAGCCGCGACGAAATCATAGGATGTATCTAATATGGGTCAAGACGCAATGCAAAGCGTTGCCCTAGGCTCAGTCCACACGCGTAGCGTTTCTTTTGCCCAACTAATACTCCTTATTGGGGGTGGGCACCCTCTAGTTAGTACAGAAGAAAAAACCTAAAAAAATACACCAGGTGTGCGTCTACTTGGTTTAGCCAATCTATGGCTGATATTGATGTGGGATACCTTTTTAACTACTAAACCTAAATGGAGAAGGGTATACGCCGGTTTACGGCTAACCTAAGCCGGCCTACCCTAAACCTAAGGCTTAGTTGTATGCTTAAGTGTAGTGCCTGGGGTGTGAAGGACTTAAAGATAATTTTCACATCCCGATTTCCCTTTTAGGATGTGCGCACAACCAAATAAAATGTTTGCTTGTATGTCTATCCGAAACCACGACAAAACTAGTTGGACTGGGAGCGAATTGGGGAATAATTAATGAGGCAAAAATAATCTCAGCCATATTTTAGCTTATTATTTTAGCTGTAATTTAATTTCCTCTATAAAGATTTGAATTTTTTAATCAATTGATTTTTTGCAAATACAGTCAAACTTCGATATAACGGCCCCCCGATATAACGGCACTCCCAATATAACGGCCCCTTTGG
>BBSZ01006324.1:0-13764 GCA_000981365.1 Subanguina moxae | reverse complement strand
GTTTGTGGCATTGTGTTTTTGACCTATGTTTTGCTGGTGTCTTCTGGGCATGTTATATACCAAAATGTAGCTTAGAATATAGGCTACATTTTGGTATATAACATGCCCAGAAGACACCAGCAAAACATAGGTCAAAAACACAATGCCACAAACACATTTTTTTGAATTAGGGGTGCCAGTTTAACGAGGTTCGACTGTACATGTAATATGTTATTTCAAAGAGCAGAAAAAATGCTACAAACCTATGTCTTACTGGCTGTCAATGACTCCATGTTTGCGACTGTCATCATTCCTTTTCTTTGTGCTCTCCGTCAACTTCTTCTTCTGTACAGCCTCCAGCAACATTTGCCTCAAGCATAGATTGATGCGATTGAAGAGTTGGCGGATTTTGCCTTTTCAAGCATTAGCCAGACTCTACTTTTCAAATTTGACAAGAAGCCTTCAATATCAAAAAAAATTTGAAAATTCAAAAGTGGTCAAAACATTTTTGACACACTCTTTAGATGACTGTACTGCGCTGCAATTTTTTGTAGAAGACATTCTGCGTGAGATATTTTTGCTTAATCGATTTCTATTTCTCAGTTTCGTCGATTATTTGGCTTCAAATGCTCTGGATTATAATGAAGGTTTTCATCGCTCTTGTTTCAATGAGCTTCATACAATGTGGTAAAAGCAAAAGCAAACCGTCCATGAAGAGCAAAAGCAAACATAAAAAGTCAAAGAAAAATGTACCCTCGATGAAAACGGTCTCAGAACGCAATGATTTGGCTGCTCCTTCACAAGTTACTTGTTCTTACTTGTCCCTTTGTCTGATTTTACTTTAGTTTATTGATCCATTATTATAGGTAACCGGTGCATGCAGTGCTGCAATGGATACGAAGACAAAAAATACAAGCTAGTAAGTCGTTTAACATGTCAGAGTGTTCTATTGCTCTTTAAATTTTAGTGCGAATTATCATCCTGAGTCGCAGTTTAGCAAAAATTTCAGCTATTATGCGGGGTCTGCGGTTATCAAGCCAGGTTAGAATGTTTTTCGGACTTCAGTATCGATTCTTAACAAATTTCAGTTCCAAGCGATATCGGAGCTCAAGATCCATATTCTGGATTCAGGTATCTTTGCTAATGCAATTTTGCGTCTCTATGATTTTTGTTATTAGCAAGACAAATGATTCGCAAATTCCACATTCTTTTGGTAGTCGATCTCGAGATGATAGGTCGCGCGATTGTAAACCACAAGAAGTTAAGCCGTTGCCACCAGATGATGGAAAATACGAATGCTTTGGGGCTTTTATTTCTGGCAAAAAGGAGGTGAATGCACAAGAGGTTGGGAACTCAAAGACTCCGATTGGAAAAGACTGGCAACCAAAGCATAAAAGCAATGCTTGAGGTTTATTTTCAAGAAGTCTCTGAGAGCAACGCTCTGATATAAATGAAAATGCCATGTGTCTGTATTTTTGTTGTTAATAAACCATTTGAAAATTAGAATTATTGGGTTGGTGTGTGTATCAAGGAGTAGCTTTTGATCTTCCACGCAAACACCGGGCACGATTTTGAGTACGTAAAAGTTTCAGAAATAATTGCAAATGCAAAAACTTGCAAAACATTTCGTCAATTTTTGCATTTCCGAATTTTATAAATTTTGCCTCGGTCCTCCAAGCTCATTTTTTTCTCAGAATGATTCTGAGAAACAGCTCCCAAGCTAAATTTAGGTGTACGGCCAGTTTGCCACATTTTAAAACTGCAATTTTGTATTGAATGGAGTCTTCGTAATTTTTAATTTTCATTTTTATGCATTAACCGCAACTGTGATGGACGGTCTCTGCACCGGCCAAACCAAGTGGATGTCCACCTCGTGTGATTTTTTTTTCTTACTTCAGACTTAAAACCCTCTTTTTTGTACTAATTAGAACATTCTAACAAAGGTTTGACAAGGGTAAATTACCGTTTTATAAGTTATTTTTTGATTTTTCGAAAAAATTGAAAAGCACCCTAAAAACGATAATTTACCCTTGTCAAACCTTCTTTAGAATGCTCTAATTAGTAATGAAAAAGGGTTTCGGAGCCTTAAAGTAAAAAAAAAACATACCAAGTGGCCACTCACATGGCTTGTTTAGGGCATAAGCATCCACCATGGGAACTTTTACCAATTAAGGAATGTTAAGGAATTAAGGAATCAAAATGAATTTCTGATAGAATTTCTTTTTGTTAGAATAATTTTTGTCACAGTGTGGGTGTGCCGAAAACTGAATTGTTCTGCATTCACGCGATGTCTCAAAATCTTGCAGACATTCTATGCTATTTTTGTATTAATTCAATGTTAAATTCAATAATTTTATTACCAGTAAGTGTTATTATTAAAAGGGTTTGGAACTTAGGGGGAGAGATTTGACATAAAAACGCCAACTTTGGGGGTGTCTGCAGATTTATTTTTCTTATCACATTCAAAATTTTTTGTTGCAAAGTTGCTCTATGCAAATGTTCCCCGCAATTAAAAATAACGTAAGGGCACTAGCAGAACTTTTTTTTATTTTTACACTATGATACCGTATTATGTTTTTTCGTATTATTTTTCTATGATCCTTACTTCGTTGAAAATGGATAACTTTATTGCGAACGATAATAACAACAAAATGGAAAAAAACAATATCATTCCTCCATGTATTCCACTTCTCGATCTTCTTCGTCTTCTTCTTGGTCGTCGAACAGGGTCAAACAGGCCAAACGATCTTCCAATTCCTCCACCATCTGTTCTATTTCTTTGTCCACAGACTGTCCAGGCTGTCCCCTTTGCTTCCAGATGACTTTCTTTGCATGGTCGGACAGACGCGGACGCTTGGATGGAGTAGATCGCTGGTAAAAAATTTTGAATGTGATAAGAAAAATAAATCTGTAGACACCCCCAAAGTTGGCGTTTTTATGTCAAATCTCTCCCCCCAAGTTCCAAACCCCTTTAAAAAGCATTATATAGTCTCCGTTTAACTGTACAAATAAAACTTCTTTTAATCTTCGGAAAAATTTTAAAAGTTTAAAAAAATGGCATCACAATGTATATTTTTTTACACAGCATTTTCACTCTCCCACTCTTTTTTATACTACAGTCAAACCTTGATTTAACGACCTCCCCTGGGACCACCTCGAAGGAACCGTAAATTCGGGATCTGGTTACTGATATTTTGTGGGCGGCCCAACCAAATTGAGCCCAGGGGGAGACTGTTAAATCGACGTTTGACTGTACGGGGTGGGCCAAAATTGCGCGGACGTTTTTTTAAAATTTAACTTCGAATTTTCAAATTAAAATTTAATTCAAAATCAATTCGTTTTTGTTTTCGTTTTTGTAAAAAAAGTGGCTGCTTTTATCAATTCATCAGTGTGTTTTAGAATGGCAAGTCAAATGTGGAAGATCTGTGACCAGCTTTCGTAAATTTGCTCAATCAAAGCAAGAAGATAGGTGATATTGCGAAGCTCTTCGATGGCAAATTCCAGTTTTAAAAACAGGCTATGGGTTCCCTGAAATTGTTGTGGGAAATAACTACCCTGGCAAATTTTTTCATAGTGGTAGCTTTTTTTGGCTCACCCTGTATGCACATTCAAGCAAACGGCTTTTAAAACAATGCTTTCTGTTGGCCGGACACGGAAGATATAGCACTAGTGCATCTTTGCTGTTGATTATCCGGTGCAGCAGTCAAGTGTTCTCCTTGCAGTTGTTTGAGTTCACTTGTGCTCAACACAAACCACCTGCTCGGATCTCCAGGCACTTTGCACATTCCTTTCACCTCATTGCAATCTCTAAATGGATTGGCCAAGAGATTCTCTCCAAACACAGTAGCCACTGTGCCATTACTATTGGCTATGTTGGCTTTCCACAGCACTGCCAGCCGCAAATGAGCTAGTTTTATGTTGGTTATCTGGTTGATTTCTATTTGGTTGGCTAGGGAGTGCTGCAAGGGTTGGCGAGCGGTTTTAGACGGTACTTCAGGCATGGAGAACTCTTCCGGTGGAATTAGATGAGACCACTGAGGTATGTCTGGTGGCGAATCAGTCAACCAGAGTTGCGAGCTGGACGAGGGCTTCTGGTGGTGGATATACAGACAGTAGTTGAGCGACTGATCAGAGTCCAGTACAACTAAATGGACAGCGATTAGATGTTTTGGAAAGTTTCATTAAGAAGTTAAAATCTGCTCGTACAGTTTTGTGGAGCGTTAAAGAAGGTCAATGGCAGTAAAGGTTAACACATTTTTCGAAAATGAGTACTTTTGTTCAGAAATTTCTGAAAAACCCATGGCTAACTGTTGTTTCACCATAAAAAGCTGGGTTTTGAACACATCATTTGTATGATACAAATACCCCGTCAAATTACTGATTTTCTAGGTCAAAATCTTAAAAACAAAAGTAGTGAAAAAATATTTCTATTCTGAGTCCCCAAAGTTACCTGGTCTTTCAGAGACTGGCCTAATACCAATGTCCAGAGTGTTGGACACTTGGTTAGATAGGTTGACCGCTTTGAGTAGTTCTTTGCCGCCCTTCTTTTGATGGATTGGTTCTGCCTGCAGCACCACTAAAGCCAGGCGTTGCAGCTCGATCTTGGCCAGCACAGAGTCTCGTGTGGTGTTGAGATTACGGAGATGGAGAACACACAGACCAGTGGACTTTTTATTAGTCAGGTGTGGACTGATTGCTCTGATCGAGGTGGACAACAGGCTTTGGGTGCTCAAACACAGCCTATACCTGAACTGTCTGCTGGCTCCGTTTTCAGCAATGTACAAGAATAGGAAAGACAGTTGGCAGGGGATGGCCGAAGGTTGGGGAGGTGCTCGGAAGGCCAGCCTGATTCTAGAAAAAAGTAGAAAAGTTTTTGAAGTCCCGCCAAGTGATATTTAAAAATACGGCCGACCTCAGACATTGTCTTACTCTGCAAGGCTTTTCCCTAGAAACAGCATTGAGCCTGTGAATAAGGGTACCACTGGCTGCGTCTAGCCCATTCTCATTGCCGAAAGCACCCAATTGTTGAGTGGAGACCCAGTGAGTGGGGCACAACCTCCACTTCTCAGTCCCTTCTGAGTCTAGCTCCTCATCCAACTCGCTGAGCGAGACCAATTCCGGGTGGTCACAAGCCATGTACACATCTCTAACGGCCAATCTGCCTACATTCTCCACTTGGGCAATTATTTGGTAGATTTGTGAGCAGTAGGCGTTGACGTGTTGCTGGTGTTGAGGCTTCTTCCCCGCGTTGCCAGTCAGTCGAAAGTCCAGCAGCGGCCATGCCTTTTGGGGTTGACACACACGAACTTTGAGGCGATTATCGGTAGCATATGTTTTGCTCATTTTCTATAATAAATTATTTTTTTGGTAGAGATCCCCGCCAGCCACACCATTATTTTGAGGGGTCAACGAAGCCCATTACTAATTAAAATTTCATCAAAAAATCCAATTTTGCAAGTAAAATTTCAAAAAAGTTGATTACTTTTTTAGCACTGTACACCATAATTTGCGCGATAATTTGTTAGGAGGTACATTTGTTACGCGGTCACTTTGTTACGCCACAAAAATTTGCATGTACTCATTTTTGAAAGAATTTTTTCATTCTGAGACACCCCGGTAGACACGAAAAACCTAAGGAATCCAAATCTGAAAACAGAATTTCAAGAAGAGGTTTGGTTGTTGAGATATGATCATAGCCAGCCACAAACTTAGCTTTTATCCTTTTTTCTCCTAGTTTTGATACAGCCTTTTCGAGATATGACAAAAAGTGAGCATACCGATAGTGTGAAATAGCGACCGCCTTACTTGCAGCCATATCTCGACAAGTAAGCCGTATTTTTGAATTTTGCCTTCAAATCCAGAGTCCTGAGGACATTTTGAGTAATATTCTTCACAAAATCACTCACCTGTTCAGTGGTTGCCCACAATCGTTTGCCTTTAACTTCTAAGGGAATAAAGCCAGGTACCGAAAGCCAGTCGTCTTCACTACTGGCTGTGGGAGCACAAAGGTCGAATTCAATCCTATGAATGGTGAACGAGCTGATCTGATCGGTTGGAGTGATTGATAGATGAATAGTGGCCATGGAATTGGAGTTTGAGCTATCTTCCACTTGGTTGGAATCTAGAGTGTGCGCAGGAAGAGTAGGGTGATAGTAGGGTGGAAGGACCAACTCATCAATCTGTGAAATTTCTTGCAGAGGTGAACCCTGAGAAGAGGAATACGCAAAGCTCTTAATCTGAAAAAAAAAAATTTATAAAACCTGCTGTGCCCACATTTCCACATTGCACAGACAGAAATGACCGGTTTTATCCAAGAATTCGGTCTGTTTTTTGGCTCAACCCTCCAAGCTAATTTTTTCAAAAAATTTTAAATTATTGAACCAGGGCATGCACTGGCCTAGGTGCTAAGCCTAAGACTAACATGCAAGGCTTTTTTTATAAATTAGTCATAGACTTAGGTGACTCTACTGGATTATCGCTCGCTTACGGATACTTGAGAATTTGGAGTTGAGATGCGCACACAAGCATACCTGAGAAATAAATAACTGGAGAACAAGCTCTGGATGCATAAAAATGGCATGCATACCAGAGCTTCTTTATGCGGTAGGTCGTAAGGGAAACTATGTTCAAGATATTCTTTTTTCATGAGTGCATTTTATTTGTCCCTTCCCCTCCCTTACACAGCCCTTTATCTCTTTAAAAATAGCCAAGAAATGCTGTTATGTGGTTCATACACTTAGAGAGGCCAATTACCTTTTGGAGGAGGGGATTTTCGGGTATATCATTTAAGGGGCGTATATTATATAATTTTTGTAAGCTAGAGTTTTAATACAGCAGTACAACCTTAGGCTGAGCGTATAACCTGGTTCAAAATGTTAAAATTGCAGGAAAAAAACCACCTTAAAGGACCAACGCAAAAAATGGTCTCGCGACATTTGGGGCGCAACGCAGGTTAGCCGAGAACTATTAGACCTAGGTGACTCAGGGTATGAGCTGGTTCACGACCAATCTCAACTGGCCTAGTCAACGCCTAAAGTTGAATAGCTAAGTGTTATTAGGGTGTAAAAGTACCATTCACACTACGTTTCCAATGAGAGGAGAAAGAGAAAGTGAAAGAATTCTTCGAGGAATTTTTTCCATTGGAAACACAAAATTCTTTCTCTTTCTCCTCTCATTGGAAACGTAGTGTCATACGATTGTTTGCTTAGGCCACCTTACCTATACTGACTTATACTCGATGGAAGGCAAGTGATGGGTTGTCCACCTAACCATAGGTATCAAAATACCCACCTCACCAATCCCCAATCTCAGCCTTCTCAACACTAGTGGCACTCCCAATGGGTTGGTCAGCTCTATTTGCACAGTGATCGGCTCGAAAGCAGGTGTCCAATTGCCAGCTGCTCTGCCATTGTCTGTTCTCTCGTCTGCAAACAGTACAGGCACCTCTTCCAATTCCTCCCCGCAAAACCTTGAGTGATGATAGCAAAGGGATTTTTCCAGCTCTTCCCACACCTGCAGTGCATCTTTTTTGAGTTCACTCCCAATTCCCGTCTCTTCCCCCACCGATTCCACGGGCACAGAAGCGTAGTAAGCAGTTCTGGAAGAGGAGTAGCTTCCACAATCTCCGTAGAAAACTCTGATCAACTGTTGGTTGACCATTGGCACGACTAAATGACCAGCGGTTTGGGCTCCACTATATTTTCGCAGCACTTTAACGTAGTGTGCCAAGAAAATGGCTTGTTGGCATGGGGTTTGCTTCCCCATTCTTCTCAGCAATCGCTTGGCACATTCAATTGCGAATTCAGGAGCATTGTTGAACTCGTTCTGAGAAGAGAGAGTGTAGACTATGTGATCTTCGGCAAAATCCCATCCTTTTTGAGCAAATAGAGGTAGTGCTTTCTGATAGCAGGTTAAGGACAGTCTTTTGAGCCCCACTTTGGAGTAGAGATGACCTGCGAGAACCTGCAAAAAGTGGTTGGCTATAAGTTCTGCTTGGTTAATGTTAAAGAATTTCTAATTTACAATCATGGATTTGTTGTAGGTCTACAATTACCGTTTTTTCTATAATTTATTTTTCATGATCATTTATTTTTCCAACGTCTAGGAAAGTGGGCTGATATTAGAGAGTGAAGTCTTATTAGAGAAAATACGGTAACTGCAAATTTAATCAAATTCACAGTTGAAGGGGCATGCCTCTTGGCGATGAGAGCAATTTTTTAGTTTTAAAGAAGCTGCTGCCAGGCAATTCAAACATGTTATACATATTTCTCAATTTCATGCTGGCACTAGACTTGCTCTTATTCTGAGACTTTTTAAATGTTCTGTGTAAAATATTTGGTAGAGAAGGTGATAAGTAGAAATAGAAACCAGCTGAAGGAAGGTGTAATCAAATAACTGCATTGGAAAGGATGGCTAATTTTTGTACCAAATTTGCTAGCCAGGACACGAAAAAAGTCTCAGGATTAGAAAATTTTTCTAGTGATAGCATATGATTGAGAAGTGTGGACAACATTTTTCAATTGCCTGGTAGCCTTTTAAAACTCATAAATTACTCCCATGGCCAAGGGGAATGTGCTTCTTTAACTATAAACTTACAGTGCACAGTTAACTGCGACTGTACGGCCCACCATTAACTGTGAATTCGTTCACAGTCAACTAACTGTGAATCAGATACAGTCATCCCTCATTAATCCAGCACCTCGCTATTACAGCACCCTCGACAATTCGGCACTCGAAGCTAGGCCCTTTGAGGTGCCGGCTTATCGAGCGTTGACTGTAACAAGTTACGACTCACAGAATAAAAAGCCATTTTCCTCGGATGCTTAGCCTGCAGGTACATAAAAGCTGCATGTTCCAACAAAATGGCAGAGAATAATTCAGGGAGGTTTGGACTAGCAGAATGGAAGCGGACAAGTTGGCTGGCAGCCTCGGAATATAGTTGCAAACGACTTAGAATCTCGGTGCTCAGAATCAAACACCGGAGGGCAAGCATTGGTTGGCTGAAAAAATGTTAAGTACAACGATTTCAATAAAATTTTGGTAGAGTTAACTTATTTTAATTTTACTTTCGGTTTTTATACAACTACTTACACACAAACATTCAGGTAGTAATTTATCGCGTTCTCCATATATCTCTGAGGATAATTCCTTTGCAAATTGGCCAAAACTCCTGGAGCTGCCAACTGTCCATTATTGGGCTGCAGAGAAGGGGGAAAAGAGGACAAGAAACTGGCAAAAGCAGCCATTTCGAGAGCACCCGCGTGATATAGCCAAGCCTGGTCGTTTGCAAAGTCTTTTTTCAGGGATTGATAGAGTTGGAGGGCAAAATTGTAGAGTCCAAACTGAAAAGCCATATCAGCCAGACATCTGGTCTGGCTTTCACTGCTTTCTGCTCCATACCTTAATTGGCCAGTTTATAAAAAGCCCTCCCCATACTTCGGCGAAACATGCCCTGTTTCGCGAAACAAGAAAACGTTTCGCGAAACAAGCCCTCGAAAAATATTTCGCGAAACAAAATGGAACCGTGGATGTCCACTTGGTGTGATATTTTTTTCATTTTTAGGCACTGAAACCTTTTCCTGTACTGATCAGAGCATTCTAAAAAAAAGGTTTAGTGCGGGTAAATTAGTTTCTTATGGGCTACTTTTTGATTTTTCAAAAGATATGAGAAGCACCCCACAAAACGGTACTTTGCCCATGTCAAGCCTTTTTTAGTATGATCTTTAGTATGTTATTTAGCACCCCTATTAGTAAAGAAAAGACGGTTTCAGAGCCTAAAAATGAAAAAAAATTTCACAGCAAGTGAACATCCTTTGTTTGGTTGGTGGATGGAGAAACACCGAAACTTGTGAAGGTTTTTTGCAAGACAAATTGAAGCAGGGAAAATAAACATTAAATACCATGACCAACTGTCATTTTACCGTTGATGCAGACCAAGCGAAAGGGCGAAGTTACATATGAGTGACCATGCATCCCGACCTTTCATTATCGTGGAAACGACAGAAAAAGAGAAATATCCAGCAAAAATTAGACAAGAAGGATTCGAAAATCGAACATTTAGCCTGTAAATAGGCATGAAATCCCAATGTTTCGAGACCCCTGTTTCGCGAAAAGTGTTTCGCGAAACATGCCTCGGGAAAATGTTTCAAGGGACCGTTTCGCAAAACACTTTTTTGTTTCGTGAAACAAAAGTGTTTCGGGTAATGTTTTGCTAAACATGTTTCGTGTTTCGCTGTTTCGCCGAAGTATGGGGAGGGCTAAAAGAAAACAAGTACAAATTCGAACAAATAAATCTTAATCTAACAGCAAACCAAGAATTTAACTACAGACAACGCTTAATTTAACATACTCCAAGGGACCAGGCTCAGCCGTCAATTAAATCAAGCATTATTCTGAATGAATGAAAACCAACAAACCGCATTGGATTGTCCGTTAAATCGAGCTGTTCGTTGATTCGAGGGTAGGTTAAATCAAGCGTCGACTATACCTTATTTCTTGTAAAAGAACGGCATACTGTTCTATTTTGATTATAAAAGTAAGACTTCCAAAGCTCACACAACGGAAGAGTTGGATGTAGACGATGCATTGGAAGAAGCAGCACTCAACCACTTCCTCACACTCGTGAACGACTTTCCTATGGTTCTTCTGTTGGCTAGAGTCTCATTCTGCGCAGCCAATTGCCTCTCTACAAACGGGACTAAAGCATTTCGCACAAGTTCTTCGACGAAAGAGCGTATCCTTTCTCTATCGGCGGCATCCAAGCATTGACCTTTTACTGAATTTGGAGCCGAATTTCCAATGGCACCTGCATTTCCATTGATTGGCTGAAACAAAAATGAGGATTGTTGGTCTAGAATTGGCTATAAAATTCATAGTGAACCATAACTTTACAGTCAAACTTCCTAAATACTGGTTCTTCTTTATTTCAAGAAAAATATACCCACCTCAGTCGAAAATTCTTGCAGTGGAAGAGTGCCCAAAGGATAGTCCGCAGGCATCTCCACATGATGAGGCATTAAATTGGGTGAGATAAATCCATTGGAAGTCTTTGTTGACGATAAACCCGAAGAGTTTTGGAGCGTAGTAGCTGTTGAAGAAGTAATGAAGAGAGAGGAAGAAGAAGGGGGTGGCAGTGAGTTAGAGAAAAAAGCTAGAGAAGAGGAAGCCGTCGAACTTCTGATCATTGCAGGTCCAAACTGACTGGAAAGGCTAGAGTAATCGCTCTAAAGGTTAGCTCATTAGTTGAAAAAACCAACAAAATTTTTAGGAAATAAAATGAAACAAACTTCTTGACTTGCTTCACTAAGCGCTTGAGATTTGGCCAAAAGAGTGCGACGAGCCAATTCTAAGCCTGCTTGCAAACCCCGATAGCGATGCTCTATTAATCTAGTCCATGGATCCGGCATTTCGGAACAATTGGCTGAGTTGATGCGCAGAAGATGACAGAGATGTACGCCATACTTAACGATCATGTCAGAGAAGATCTGCTTCGTTCTGAAAAAAGAAGGAATGTTAATTGTAGCACCAGCAATGTTTGCTGAAAATAACATAAAAAAGGTAACCAACCTTTCACAATTTTCCACCGAGGCATCTTCAATCAGCACGTAATACTTGAGAATATTTGGCAACATCCATTTAGGTTTAGAGCAGTGTGCCAGAGAAAGACTAGTGGACGTTTCAGTGCCTCCGTGCTAAACATATTTGAGTAAAGAAAATTGGGGAGAAATGAAGATAAAAAGTGTAATTCCAAGAGAAACAGTAGACAGACCTGCTGTAAGTGTTGTTGATACTGCAGGCGATTCAACTCTTCCAATGGGTCTGCATCAGTCGTTGAAACAACGAATATGCAACACAAATATGTCCTTAGAAAGTCATGGTCGGCAGGCTCAAACCAGTAGAGAAAAGAGTTGGCAAAAACTAGAGAAAAGGCGTCTTCATCAATGTCAATAGAGCTGGTGTTAGCTAGTGAAAGAATTGCCTGAATGATGTTTACATAACTTCACCAAATTTCACGTCACTGTAAAAAAGGCTTACTTCATGGAGTACATGCGGAAGAACAGTATGACTGAGAAGAAACCCGCTTCTACGAATGTCCCGTACATCGATCCTAAGCCTAGAATTGACTTGTTGTCCAACAGGATCCTAAGAAAATAAAAATTTAAGGATAAATTGAGCATTAAGGAAAATAACCCACTTTGACAGTAACCTGAGTAGTGCAAAAAGGAGCCAGCATGTCAGCAAAGTTAAGTCCATTTTTTTCGGCAGAAGCATCAGCACCACTTGAAGTTAACATAGCAACGAGAGGTGAGCAAAGCATACTGCTGGCAGCAAAGTCACCCATTTTTGCGATGTTACTTATCGGATTCAATGCCTGAAATCAAAATAGTTAGGCTTCAATGAATCATGCTCACTGTATTCTCATAATTACAAAAGTCACCCATCGGAATATAGATAAATTAACACAGGCACATTAATTAGCACTGTCAAGCTTTTTGGCTGCACATGAAAAAAGTTTTTTTGTGTCGCTTAAAAATGCACTAAATGCGTGTCAGTCACTGCGGAAGATAAATTTTGAATGCCTTAGTGGACAATGCCTTGTGATCTGATAAGAAAAGTAAGACCAAAAATGCTATCAATCCTCGGTATAATGGTTCAGACGGGTCGGTGTCGATATTTCGTCGTACAAAAAATTTCGTCGACGATTATTTCTTCTCAACAAAAATTTCTAGGGTTGTCGAGCGCTCGAAACTAGAAACTCGAAATTACTCTTCTAAAACAAGCAAATTTACAATCACATCATGTGATTCACATGCTTTTTGAGCGCTCGAAACTCGAAACCAAAACTCGAATTTTTTTTCAAGTCGAGTTGAACTCGAAATGACTACTCGAAACTCGAAAACAAAACTCGAATTTTCTTTCAAGTCGAGTTGAACTCGAAATGACTACTCGAAAATTTTCGGGTTTTTCGAGTTTCGACTCGACAACCCTAAAAATTTCGTCCTACACCTACAAAAGAAACGGAAAAGTAAAAAACTGGAAATTCCTTCAAAAAAGTGAGGTGTGCTATCATTATGAAACGCATTGTATCTACCACAACTGTGAAGGATGTTCTAAGTCTCAAGTTGAGACTCTCAATTGAACCAAGTGGATGTTCACTTGGTGTAATTTTTTTTTTACCTTTGGGCTCTGAAAACTCTTTTCCTGTATTAATTAGAGAATTCTGAAAAAGGTTTAACAAGGGTGAATCACCGTTTTGTAGAATATTTTTCAATTTTTTCAAAAGGTCGAAAAATACCTTATAAAACGCTATTTCTTTGTCAAAACTTTCCTCAGAATACCTCAATTAGTCATTAAAAAGGGGTGGTAGAAGCTAAAAAAAATGCATCAAGTGGCCACTTGGTTGGGTTGTTTAACTGTAGGTTTAAGTTTAAGTGTAGGTGTAGCTGTAGCTTTTTGGCGTAGTGTAGTTGTAGGTAGGGTTGGCCTCCCTCCCGTAAAATCGCTAGCGGGAGGGATATTAGCAAAAAATTTAAGGCGGGAGGGATGACGGGAGGGATTTTAGGCGAAATTTAAGGCGGGAGGGAGGACGGGAGGGATTTTAGGCAAAATTTAAGGCGATTTTAGGCAAAATTTAAGGCGGGAGGGAGGACGGGAGGGATTTTAGGCAAAATTTAAGGCGATTTTAGGCAAAATTTAAGGCGGGAGGGAGGACGGGAGGGATTTTAGGCAAAATTTAAGGCGATTTTAGGCAAAATTTAAGGCGGGAGGGAGGCGGGAGGGATTTTA
>BBSZ01006321.1:0-25231 GCA_000981365.1 Subanguina moxae | reverse complement strand
AAAAAGCAACATCTGAAAGCCAAAGCAAATAAACTAAAAGAACTGGTATTTCGCATAGCATGCGACTAAAGAAGCACAATAAAAGCAAAAATTTCAAAAAATAGTTAATTCGAAGAACAATACTTATTACACAAATTGCTTAAGAAACTCAATTTTACCAATATCACAGTTTACCAAAAGAATTCTTACCAAGACAACCATTTACCAAAAGAATTCTTACCAAGACAACCATTTACCAAAAAAATTCTTACCAAGACAACCATTTACCAAAAGAATTCTTACCAAGACAACCATTTACCAAAAAAATTCTTACCAAAAGTACCTTTACGAAAAGAATTTCTTACCAAAAAGATTTCTTACCAAAAGTACCACTTACCAAAAACACATTTACCAATGATGCTACACCCACCGTATTGTCTAATAAAACCATCCCCCTCCCTAATTCAAAATCGTGTTTTTGGCATTGTGTTTTTGGCATTGTGTTTTTGGCATTGTGTTTTTGGCTTTTTACACGGCTGGATTTTACACGGCTAAGTGTGTTAATTGGCTTCTATTAAATTAAACAAAAATTACAGTGGACGTACGGGTTTATTTATACCGTATTTACTCTAATAAGCGGGCACCCTTAAATTCAAAAGAATGTGTTTGTGGCATGTTCTGCTGGTGTCTTCTGGACATGTTATATACCAAAATGTAGCCTAGAATCTAAGCTAAATTTTGATATACAAGATGCCCAGAAGACACTAGCAGAGCATAGGTCAAAAACACAATGCCACAAACACACTTTTTTGAATTTAGGGGTACCCGCTTAGTAGAGTAAATACGGTAGTTTAATTTCAGCCAAATTTTTGTGTAGAATGATTTAAAAAGTCGAACATTGCTAGTACAATTATATTACCTCAGTACTGCCAGTTTCGTTTAGATAGCCTATGTGAGGATTGAAAAAGGAAGATGCATATACTCCGTTGAATAAAACTGTTTTGTGAAAGATTGCACCATATGTGCCATACAGCACAGGGAAAAATAGCCAGATCCAAGTTCTTTTCCCAGCAAATAGAGTGTGCCCAAGACTAGAGGAATACATTTCGATACACCGATTAATAGCCAGCACTAGATCCATTGAGGATTCTGTTATCCAAAGACCTAAAGTTTTTTTATTTACAAGAAGTAGGCAGTGTAAGTGCCTACAAAGTCCAACAAGTCCAGTAATGTATGTGATATTAGGTCTAGCGCAATAAACAGAGCCAACAACAGCCAACCAACCATCTGCCAGACCACATATCCAAAGACATGACACGTCCAAAATCGCAATGAAGAACATGATTTTGTAGCAACTCTGCTCCAAGTGCTTATATATCGCTAGTGTGCAGGGAATATATAAAGTCTGAAGAGAAGAGACAATTGAGGGGCCACTTTGTAAAAATGGCTATTCAACCATATTTTATTGGGTTGAAGGACTGTATAAGGAGGGGAAGGGACAAGTAAGGGGCCACTTTCCAAGAAGGGCCCACTTAGGTAAAGAGAAGGTCTTGAACATAGCTTTGTCAACTGGGCTCTAACGCATAAAAAAGCTGTGGTACATGCATCCAGAGCCGCTTCTCGACTGATTTTTCTCTCAGGAATGGGTGTTTGCGCATCTCAACTCCAAGCCCCCGAGCCCTCGTCGGCCCGTAAGAGGCTATATGGTATTTTTGCCCCAACTAATTTTTACCTTATACAGTCAAACCTGGATAAGCCGACACCCCTAAATTCAAAAAAATGTGTTTGTGGCATTGTGTTTTTGACCTATGTTTTGCTGGCGTCTTCTGGGCATGTTATATACCAAAACGTAGCCTAGAATCTAAGCTAAATTTTGGTATATAACATGCCCAGAAGACACCAGCAGAACATAGGTCAAAAACACAATGCCACAAACACACTTTTTTGAATTTAGGCGTGTCGGCTTATCCAGGTTTGACTGTAGCTATCTAACCTGAAAGAAGAGGAACAAAGCAATGTAGGAGGCTCCTTGCAGAACATGTTGGCGCTCTTCCAATGGTATTTCTTCCACGTTGTATGTACTACAGTTGTATAGTCGTTGAAATTCAGTGGGACGAAATAAGTAGAGCTCCATTTTCTTACAAACTAAACTTAAATAATTTATGCTCATTTATTTTTCATAAAGACTCCAAAACGGCAGATATATTAAACATGGAATGGAATGTATTGCAATATCAAGTAGGAGTGGAGTATCCAAAATGAAATTTTTTAAAATCTAAATCTGGAATTTGAGTCTGGGTTTTTAAAGTCTGCTCTCTCCCTAGTGAATACTCTAATAGGATCAAAGAACGTATTTCACGCTCTTTAAGTCACGGGGTTTTTTTTTTTAATAGTAATCTTAGTGCTCTCACTTTCTTTCTTTTGCAAGAAATGCCAAAAGACAGTATCTTGCAAGGCATCTAGCAGGCATCTCATCAACTCAAAATAAGTAAGAATGAGCACTGAATGAAAGCAATCACTACACATAGACCTTCTGCTTGGAGACAAATATAGCTTCGAACAAAAGGTCACATTAAATTTTGTATCATAGCCAGCCGCAAACCTAGTCTTTGTCCTTTTTTCTCCTAGTTTTGATCATATCTCAGCAACCAAGCCTCTTCTTGAATTTTTTTTTCATATTTGGATTCCTGAGGTCTTTTTACCTACTGGGGAGCCTCAGAATAAAGAAAATCCTTTCAAAAATGAGTACAGTAGACTCTCGATGTAACGGCTCTCCCAATATAAGGGGCTCTTTTGGCCCCTTTGAAAGGGCCCTTTGGTTTTGTTTGGTTGGCCCACTAATAAAAAACTTCAACCCAGACTCTTGATATAACAGCCCTCCGATATAACAGACTCTCGATATAACGGCCCCCTAAGCCTGGTCCCGAGAGGGGCCATTATATCGAAGCTTGAGTGTATATGCAAATTGTTGTGGCATAACAAAGTTCAGATTTCCCTGACCAATGCACGCTCGACAATACACACGGTATCAACAAATCTACGAATTAGTTAGTCTCAACCAATTTTCTAAAGCTTTAAATAAAATAAGTCGAGATTAAGTTAAATGAAAAAAACTCACATCTAATTTAAAACACGAAAAAACATCCAAGACTAAAACAATTTAAAAACAAATTTATTGTGATGATTTTTGACTGAAGTGTAAAAAGCAGTTATTGAGGAAAGAAATCCTTTCCTTCCTCTTTCAGCTGTTGAATAATACAGCTCGTTAGAAGAATTAATGAGTAAGGGCACAAAGTTAAGTTATATTAAGTTGTATAGTATTATGTCGTACTTTCTCTAATAAGCGCCGCCCCCTCCCAGTGATTTACAAATGGTGTTATTGACCTGATGTTTTTTGGTCTACTTCTTGTGGACGTGTTTTACGCAAGTTACCGCTTAAATTTTAGTTTATTGTCTTAGCTGAAAATTGTGCATATTCACCTTTACGGAACCTTCTTTATTTTGCCCTAGTTTCCTATTGCTTTCTTTTCAAAGATTAAGCCTTTTTTGGTATTAGAATCACCTTCTCATTCTTTTGCACACAATAAATGAGTGCCAAACCATTTTCAGGCAATACTAAGAAGTTATTATAAGAAGCTATACCAGTTATTGTTAGCTCACATGTGCATGATGACCAACCACGTCTCGAGACTAATATGTGGGCTTTCGAAAAGCTAACCCTTTTCTATTGTGCGTCGCGAGCAAAATTTTTGATGCCTGCGACATTTGTATGATACGTGGGTGGGCGCATCGTAACTCTCAAGCCCCTTTCGGGGCACAGGGTGCTTGAGAGTTAGAGATGCGCGCACTTATTTACCTTAGAGATGATTCCGAGCAATGCTCTTGAGAAAGAAATATTGAAAAATTGTCATTTCTCAAATAAAATTTCTCTTAGGGTATAGCATGCTGTCAAACCCAGCAAAGAGTAATGAACGATGAAGTGTAAAGCGTCGCATTTTTTTTGAGGGCTTTATTCGAGTCGTTTGAGTTGGGTGCAAACTTTCCGGCTCAAACACTCGAAGCCTCAGCCCACTTTTTTTTCCAAAAAGTAGGTTGAAAACCCAGAAAGAACCCAGGTTCATCCTAGTGTCAACTGTTTGTTATTTCTACCTGTTCACTTGTCATATGTTGTTCATTACAAGTAATCTTGTCTTACTATAATGTTTTGCTCACCCACTGTTGTTCACTTCCTTTATTTAACTTGCTTAAATATGCCAAATTGTTATCGCCAAATAAAAATTATACACCAACCAATGTTAAATGCCTGAAGTTGTACCTAAACAAGACACATCGTCATCATCATCAGCTGATTCCATTGTGTTGTTGAACAACATGTTTTCCAAAAAGTTTAAATAATTTATCAAATCTGGCCAATTAAGTTCATGTTCTCACACTTGAATGGCAACATAGGAGATAGAGGGACACCAAGAGCAAAAAAAAATCTGCTTGGCTCCCCTAGCTGGTGTTCTTTTTGCCCTTGAAACCTTTTTTCTTTTGTTTATGACCATACCGTATTCTCTCTAATAGAACGCATCATGGTTCCGCCAAGCTTCTATCACGATTCAAACCTCCGGTTTCGAAAAGACTGTGGCGGTATATATATTTTTAACTGGGCTAATGGATATGGTAGACGGATTTCTTGAGGTCTTTTGTGTTGGACTTTTCGACCAATTTTTGTAACTTTAAAGATCCCTATTTGCTAAGCCTAAGTTTTGAGTTTTCCAACCCCGAGCTTCCTGTTAAACAATTTCTCTAATCAGTTTCCTTTAATAGGCTCCAACCGGAAGATATGTTTTAATCCTTCTCTAGGATATAGACTTATAAAACAGTGGGAGCCGGAGTGTTAGTACAATAAGCACGTCAGGTAGCATTGTTCAGTACTCAAGAACCGTACCGTCTTTCAAAACAAGTTGTGTAAAAACATCTAAGGATTGTCTCTCAAGTCAGTATTCAAAATTCCCCTCTATCTTTTCTTGTTCTAGCCTTTATAACACAGCTGTTAGACACTTCTTTTGGAAAAGAGATAGAAGCAGATAGATAGAGAAGACAACTAAAGTAATTTTTAGTAACCGCAAGGGGACATCATTAAATCTAAACTTGCAGCTTGTCAATCAATTTGCCTTTCTTTGTCCAATCTTTACACCTCTAGCCTGTCTAACATAGGAATGTCTCATTAGTCTGTCTTTAAAATGAAACTTAGGTTATATTTTTATGCCTCAAATCATTTTGTTTTGATCCCAAAGTGTTTGCATAATTTTTAGCCTTCTTTTCGTCATCTTTTATGTTTACACATCAAGAGAGCATAAAAAAAACCTCCAACCGAAAGTTTTCTAAATTTAAAAGTGCTGTTTACTCTCCGTCGACGTAAAATTCAAGACTATTTTCCCATTTCTAAAGAAAAGTCTACTTTCTTACTGAAAAAAAATGTTTTGAATGGAAATAGGGTGGCTTGTACAGTCAAAAAAAAAACAAGAATTTCTAGTCGGAACCTTCTTCCAAGCATGTCATTAAGGTCTGAAAGAGGTTTTTTGTTCGATTTCTTAGCCGTATCATGCCTTATTAAGCGCTGTTCAAGCTCGCTTATTCCTGGTGCTTTGTCATGAGCAGTGAGAGCATGATACAAGGTATTTGAAGCAAAATTCCCGTTAAATTGTTGAAATTTTGGGGTGCGCCACCAAAGAGCAGGAGTAAATTGCAGAAGCTTACATAAGAAACCGTTGAGATTGTGCACTTTATCTGTGAAATATGGTTCAACTAACCCACTGATCACTAAAATACTCTAAAACATTTTGGAAGGTAGACAATTTAATGCTCAACTCTCCTTGCTCCTTGAATTTCGCTGGCTTGAACCGCACTTCTGGCATTCTGTTTTACTCAAAATAATATTTAATGCAAATATTTGTGTTCTCTGTACTAGGTACTGCGCCTAACTTTCCACTTTTAGATGGGGCAGCTTGAAAGCTAGCCAGCATAGGATGATCTGCTGTAGACTAGCCACATATCTCCCCCTCCATTTCGATGTTTTCCTGGCTGAGGTATAGTGGACGTATCCGAAAGCCCACTATTTTCCTGTTCCTCATGGGAAAGATTAGATGGATTTCTGCTTCGTTGCTTTCTCTTTGTCTTCTCTACACTTTCTACACACTTTCAACGGCCTCAGTGGCTGAACCTGGTAGAAGGTTTGTGGCGGAGAATGCTGACAATTCCCACCAGTCACAAGAACAACGATTGGTCAGAGCAAAGTTGACTAATAGAAATTTGGATCATGGGTATGTTCAATTTTTATCTCATTCACCTACTAAGACTGTCTATTAGTGCCTGGGAACAGAAAATAGAAAAAATCAACAGATTACAACAGAAGTTGTAGACTCCTGCGCCCCCGATATAAGGAAACCATCGATACAACGAACATTTTGGGGTACTTATTGACTCCTAAGTAATTTTTATACGCTGAAAATGATAAAAAAGTTATTTTCTGGTATATTTGTATGTTAAAAATCGATTTTTCAAAAAAAATTTTTGACTTTTTGCCTTGGAGGACTAAGATAAACCATAGTTGGGGGTATTCTACCTGGTTTTTATCACTGGAGCTTACTTAGGAGTCATTTAAGCATGATTCTTAAATAACTATAAAATGCGCCCCCCCAATAAACAAGTGCCCATTTTGGCTGGTCTCCGGGGTGCCCGCTTAATAGAGTAAATACGGTATGTTTTCATAGTCGGGACAGACTATAGGGGGCCGTTATATCAAATATATGTTTTCATAGTCGGCACCAACTATAGGGGGCCGTTATATCGGGAGGCTGTTATATCGAATATATGTTTTCATAGTCGGGACAGACTATAGGGGGCCGTTATATCAAATATATGTTTTCATAGTCGGGACCAACTATAGGGGGCCGTTATATCGGGAGGCTGTTATATCGAATATATGTTTTCATAGTCGGGACCAACTATAGGGGGCCGTTATATCGGGAGGCTGTTATATCGAATATATGTTTTCATAGTCGGGACAGACTATAAAGGGCCGTTATATCAAATATGTGTTTTCATAGTCGGGACCAACTATAGGAAGCCGTTATATCGGGAGGCTGTTATATCGAATATATGTTTTCATAGTCGGGACAGACTATAGGGGGCCGTTATATCAAATATATGTTTTCATAGTCGGGACCAACTATAGGGGGCCGTTATATCGGGAGGCTGTTATATCGAATATATGTTTTCATAGTCGGGACAGACTATAGGGGGCCGTTAAAGGTACTTGCAGACCTCAAGAACTACACTTTAAGCATACAACTAAGCCTTAAGCTTAGGACAGGCCAGCGTAGGTTAGCCAACACTCAGTGCATACCCTGTTTCACATATGTTTAGTGCTTCACGTCTAACCTATGAGGCCAAGACTGCGAGCATTTAAAGTGCGGAAAATGTTGGGCTAGCCTGCATGATCGTAAATTGCAGCCACCATGCAAAACATATCAGAGACGAAGACAGCCGACAGCGACCAGATTTGGATTATGTGCAGCCATACATGCCCAAACTATCGATCAGGAAGTTGATAGGGGTGGAGAATCAGAGGAATAGACCTAAACAAATCGATGGTGAACCATATCCAAGACTGGCTGGCAATGGCAAGTTTGTCCCCATCAGGAGATGGGTTCACATTGACTTGAAAGGTGGTCCCTATAAGGTGGGCAATTCAGTTGAATTCAGCTAAAAGCTTTTCGAGTTTCAGCCGGCTTACTTCATGCAGTTGCTTCCTTTCTTCAAAAGTCTCGGTATAAATGGGATTCTGTTGGAGTGGGAGGATATGTTAGTTTCATTTTTACCGGTTTTATTTTTTCAGCTTATACATATGTAATATGTTTAGGTTTCCATACAGTGGCAAGCTTGCCAGTGCTGCCAATGGAGACGCCTACACTTTGGAGCAGGTTTGTCTATCAGGTTCTTGGAAAAGTTCTTGCGATTATGAAAATTAACTTAGTTCCTTTCCACTTTTTCAACACTTTTTCAGTCGAGTCTCGATTTAGTGTATGTGCTGGGAAGCGGAAAAAATATATATAAACTAAATCGAGATATACACTAAATCGAGACTCGACTGTACAGTCAAACTTTGATATAACAGACCCCTGATACAACGAACATTTTGGCTGGTCCCAAGGGGTTCGTTATATCGAGGTTTGACTGTACTACCATACAGTTCTACCATACAGTCGAACCTTGATATAACAGACCCCCGATATAACGAACATTTTGGCTGGTCCCCGACTGTACTCATTTTTTGATAGGATTTTTTTATTCTGAGACACCCCAGTAAGCAAAAAGGCCTCAGAAATCCAAATATGAAAAGAAAATTTCAAGAAGAGACTTGCTTGCTGAGATATGATCAAAACTAGGAAAAAAACAGGATAAGAACTATGTTTGCGGCTGACTATAATTATATCTCAGCAAGCAAGCCTCTTCTCCAAATTCTGTTTTCAGATTTGGATTCCTGAGGTCTTTTTACCTACTGGGGAGCCTCAGAATAAAGAAATTCTTGCAAAAATGAGTACTATAAATGAGTATACCGTATTTTCTCTAATAATGTATTTAAGGTGGACAGAATACTGGTAAACACATTTATTTGGTTTTTTAGGAATAAAAATGGTCTTTACCGAATTTTTTTTGTAGGAAACAGCCAAAGCGCAGGACTTTGAGATCGTTCCACTTGTGCAAACCTTTGGGTCAATTTTTTTTTTTGCTTAATATTTCCCTGTGATTACTATTATATGTAATTTAGGCATTTGGAGTGGATTTTAAAGCTGGAGGAATTTGCTCATCTGCGAGAAGATCGAAGGTTTCCTCAGGCATATTTTTTTTTTGGTTTTGATCGTCGTTTTTTACTTTTGGTTAATACTTTTGCAGGTGATTTGTCTTGGTTCAGCCGAAGCCTGGGAAATATTGACCGAAATGATCTCTCAAGTGGGGAGGGTCCATCAAAAGTGAGTTGATTGCTTTTAATCCATGCCTTCCAGATAGAATTTAAAAGAAATATTAGTTTTCATGCGTTTCTTTTGCAGACACGGCTTGAATTTCTTCCATATGGGTGCCGATGAAGTATTCCAACTGGGGGCATGCAATGACACCATCAGAGTATGTAAACATTCGTATTAAGAGTTAGTTAACAACACAAAAAATGAAGGAGATACAAAAGCAAGGAAGTCGTGACCGAACCATTCTCTCCCACATATCTCGGGTTGCCACTTTTATCAAGAGAAAATATGGAGTAAGCTGACTTATTTGTTAGTCTTACAAACCAATTAAGAGGCTGGGTGTTAAAGGTGACAGTGATGGCCTGGCACGACATGTTCAGCCATGTGACAGAGCAAGAACTTCTCGCCTATAACATGACCGATGTGGTGGAGCCTGTGCTCTGGTCCTACGCTGAAGATCTGGGTTACTCACCACTCTGCTGGAATAGTTTTCCAATTTATATTTTAGACCAATATTTGCCCTATTCCACTTGGCTTTCACTCAAACCTTTCAAAAAAGTGTGGGGATCGGCTGCTTTTAAAGGTAGGACAGATTGTGGATTGAAAAAGTGACTGTGGTAGTAGTAGTAGTTTGCAGGTGCGGATGGACCCATGCGCTTCAGCTCCAACCCCATCCACTACATTCGCAACCACGAGTCTTGGTATATTGTTGTCTGAACGATTATAAATTAATAGAGACTTTCTGAGAAAATGTACGGAATCAGTTGGTCATATTACCACAAATTTTTCACGAACAGCTTTTGTGGCTTCTCCTATATCTTGAAGACGCTTTTGAAAAATTATCACTTGCTTTCTTTATCATATCCAGTGGAAGACGTCTCCATTCTCGTTGCAACCTAGTCTTTCAGATCAGTTCGGTGAGGCTCTGAGCATGCTCTCTTCTCAAGTCCATCACGTTTCTTTTCAGCGAAATTCGATGGCCACTCTCCACCGTCCCGAGTCCAATGAGTGTCGACACTGATCGAGTCGGGAAAGTTCTGTTGAATCCATTGCTGAGTTTCGACCGCCCGATGGAGCTCCATCCTGATGAATGATGCATTATATATGAAGTGAAAGAAGAGAAAAAGGGCTATTCAATGCTACCAAACACTTCGTGGGAAAGAGCACATTTCATCATTAAAAATAAAGTTTAAATTTAAATTCGTACGAGCTTTTGCCTCACCCGATACAAGCCGAGCGCTCGACAATCATATTCTTGGAGAAAACTGATTTTTGTTGTGAAAAACATATTTTACATATATTTTGGGCCTTAAAAGCCTATAAAAATTGCGAAAAAACATTTTAGGATCAACCAAATGAATCGAGTGTATGGAGAATTTGACTATTTTCAGGTTTCTTTATCACTTAATAAAAATTCGGTTTTATAACTTGTTGGCGTTAGGGACTGATTATGGCTGGCTGGTTAGTTTACTTATTGTTCGTTATGTGTGAATCATTGTTGGCAATCTGCACAGGTCACGCTATGACCACCTAGCCATTCTATGCGAACTCCTCCCAGTGGGTATTCCCTCTCTAGCCATGAGCATTGAATCCATAATGGAGGGCAGGCCAATGAAGGGAATATATCCTAAGGTATTTTTCTATTGTGTAAAAAAAAAATCTTGTAGTTGGCTTACCAATCCCTTCACTCAGACCTATGAGATCCTGGATTGCCAAGTGCCTTCTGAGCCTGGTTATGTGTTTGGATGCAAATTCCCTGGACATCGAGTTGGTTTTTGGACACGTGTGCCCAACTTAAACAACCTCTTTCTTTTCCAGATCTACGAGTTAATCAACGAGTATGATGCACAGCGAACGCAAATCCAACGTCACGTCTCCAGCGACTACGAGTTCAACGGCTGGTTGTCGGAAATTGCAGAGAAATACAGGTATTTATTGTCGCCTCGGAGTCCAACTGGTAACTGGTCAATAGCTTTTTGTATCATTTCCTCAGCAATTTTCTTCCATTGTTTTACGAGCGAAGCTTTAAACGCAGCGACCGATTTGTGAGGCTTGGAGCATGCTTTTGACTCAGCAAAAGGTCAGACGAAGTAATCCAGCGCCGACCAGTCAGATGAGTTTGGAGCCGAGTCACTGTCGCAATGGGTGTAAGAGATGCGCGCACGATGGGCACATTTGAGTGCGAGAGTGGCCGAAAACGGAGAGAAGAGAAAAGTTCGAAAGTATACGAGCTCTTACCTGTCCAAGTTTGCAAATGTTTGAGATAAAAGTTGCGAGTTGTTGGTTAGCCCAAAGTTGTAACATCTAACTCTTTAGGTTTTCCTCCGCTATGTATGTCGAGGTATTGTTCACAACAGCTTAACCAAACCGGTTGTTAGTAAACTTTTAGAAAATTGCTCCCTTTCTCGACTACTATCTAGCTCCATTAGAGAGGTTGGAAAAAGATCTTCGCGCAGAAATGGCCAAGTACTTTTTCCCAGAAGCCATCGACGAGTTCATCCTCACCTACATGCACAGAGAGCTCAAGTTGTTGCGTGAAAGAAAACGAGCTGCTGATGAAATTTTGAAGCGTAAATTCTTTCAGAAGAGGCCATATGTCAGGTATGCAAGCAAGGCTGTGGCAGGCCACGAACTCTAATAATGCTAGATTTACTTCAACTTTCTGTTTAATCCACTGATATCTAATTAATTTTCTCTGCTTACATCATCATCATCATCCCTTATCCCACTTTTATTGCTATCTAAACCATGCCCGAAAGAAAAATTATTCTCTAAGCATAAGCACGAGAGTGAAACCTAGCATTTGTCAACTTCCTATGACCTCAAATACAAACTCTAACACTCTTCTGGCCTTTTGAGATATCTTTTGTTAAACTCCGGTTTTGCAGTCAAGAGCGAAGTCAGTGTGCGTATTTATAAGAGTTTCCACCCACCGTATTTACTCTAATAAGCGGGAACCCCTTAAAAAAAAAGTGTGTTTGTGGCATTGTGTTTTTGACCTATGTTTTGCTGGTGTCTTCCGGGCATGTTATATACCAAAACGTAGCCTAGAATCTAAGCCAAATTTTGATATACAAGATGCCCAGAAGACACTAGCAGAGCATAGGTCAAAAACACAATGCCACAAACACATTTTTTTGAATTTAGGGATGTCGGCTTATAACTTTGACTGTATAACTTGTCCAGAAGATTTTTCTCAAAGACACAATGCCACATTTTTTTGAATTTAGGGGTGCCCGCTTATTAGAGTAAATACGGTAATTGAATTTGTCCAAATCTGAAAACAAAATTTCAGGAAGAGGCTTGCCTGTTGAGATATGATCAAAACTAAGTTTGCGGTTGGCTATGATCATATCTCAGCAAGCCCCTTCTTGAAATTCTCTTTTCAGATTTGGATTCCTGAGGTCTTTTTACCTACTGGGGAGCCTCAAAATAAAGAAATCCTTTCAAAAATAAGTGCTGTAAAGGAGTAAATGAGAACATTTTCGTGGCGTAACAAAGTGACCGCGTAACAAATGTTCCTCCCAACAAATTTTCACATAAACTAAGGTGTACAGTCCGCTATGACCCAAAGCGAACTGAAAATTAAAAAAAAAGGGTGCACTTTAGATAGCAAACAAAAAATTCTCATTTGCATTTGTATTATCCGTGAGTGAAGAGCAGCCGAAAGCATAAGCCACTAATTTCCTATGCCTTACACACATTTATATTGTTTTTTTTTTTGTTCAGCTTGTTTACCCGGGTCACTTTGAGTTTAATAATATTTTTGTTGTTCCAAAGATTGTTGCAGTTGGTCCTTTTTTTTAATGGTTGTTTTTGTTGTGTACCCAGATCTAATCCTTTACCAAATGTTGCATTTTTCCTTCAACATTTCGCTCCAAACTCTGATTCTAACAGCGAATTTTATTCTTTCTTGTTTTCGCATACCATTCTAACCTAGTTGAACAAATGTCGACCGTTTTGCAGCTTATCCCACTAATTTAGTTTAATGATTCTGGCTTTGTTGTAATACATTGGTTGGTGTATAATTTTTATTTGGCGATAACAATTTGGCATATTTAAGCAACTTAAATAAAGGAAGTGAACAAAAGTGGGTGAGCAAAACATTATAGTAAGACAAGATTACTCGTAATGAACAACATATGACAAGTGAACAGGTAGAAATAACAAACAGTTGACACTAGGATGTACCTGGGTTTTTTCTTCTTCCACAACTTTTTTTTGCTTGTGACTTTTCGCTCGCATTTTCCATACAATTTATACGTTTAGCCTCTCTTCTTCAAAACACGCTCTACCCTTCAACTACACTATACGGCGTAGCTCAAAAATGACCAAAATCATCTTTCTTCAACGTTTTAGCTTTTAAAACATGCTTAAAGCATGTTTTTAAGTGGTGGTCCACACTTTTTAGCAAAAAGTCAATTTTCGACCAAAGTTTGACCTTTTTGCCTTGGGGGACCAAGGTAAACCACTTTGTTTTAGGGTATTCTACCCCTTTTTGGTCACTGGAGCTGGCCAAAAAGAGCCTCTATATGCATTTTATGATCAAGAACATTGCTCGGAATCATGTTTAAGGTAAATAAGTGCGCGCAAATTTATACACAAACTTCTTTTTTCAATTCAAGAGCCACTATTTTTAATAAAGCCTAAAAAATGCGGATAAAATAAAAATATGTGTGTTTATGCGACTGTGAACATCACAATCCAAACCAAAAGCTATGTAGACTGCTAACAAATACATGCAAACGATCAGTGGAGTGCAGACATCACAAAAAAATAAGGTAATGTAGAATAAAATGAATTGGCAATGAAATCTAGCTCAGGTTGCACCTATTGAAGAAGTCTTTGCGAAGCCTTTGAAACACCTGGAACTGGCAGTGGAATTGGAGTGGAAGTTGATTTCCATTCGACTTCTTCACCCCTCTTTTCTGGCTATTCCCTTTCTCGCATTCAGTTGACAGCAGGATTTTGAGCATATACCAGGTGGTGATTGGGTTGCCGCCCTGAAGACAATTAGCTTTCAGTAAACACCTTTGAATAAATTCGGAAAAAAAAAACACCGTCAATGCCCTTCCCAGCAGTTTGAAGGTCAGCACCTACAGTTAACCATGAAAAATTGTGCCAAAATTTTTAATAAGTGAGCAAGAAACACACACCTTTTTGGGGTCACAATAATCTCCTAAGTCAATAAACTGCGAGAAAATGGTGTGGTAGAGGCGACGCATTGGACTAGGTGCTGAAAAGTTACTCAGTTGGTTTTTTTTTTTAAAAAGTTGTGAAAATGGAAAAAAAGTCTACCACTCTGCTCCCAACAAGGCTCATCCGTCAATTTGTTGTTCCAAACATCCAACAAAGTCATCATAATCCATTCATATGTGACCCCTCTGGCCAGTTTCTGAACCAATAGTGGTCTGTACATACACAAGCTTTTACTTATAGCCAACCTGCATGACGGCCACAATTGTGGAGCTCTTCCGTATAAGTGGAAATCCATCTTTTTCTAGGTAACTAAAAGACTTTTGGCAGTGTATCCAAGCCATGTCTAAAAACAAGATATCAGTTTTTGGTAGTCGAAGGGGTTCACCCTGGTTTGGTCATCAACTATTGGGTTGGTGCATAATTAATGTCGGTTTTTTACCAAAAAATGTATTTTCAAAATAGTTTTATGACCAAACCAGGGTGAGCCGTCGAAGGTCTATCATACCGGTAAAATTTTTCTTTGCCTTGTCGTCATAGCACATTTTTCTTGTACAAAAAGCTAAGCCAATAGCAAGAGCAAGGTCACTGTAAGCCAAAAAACAATTTAATCACTCAAATTTTAGACCACAAGCAACCGACTTGTTGAGCAATTTGGAAGGACATCTCCTGACTAAAGAATAGTGTTGCTGGGCATGTGAGGTGTCTCCGTGGCGCCAATATAGACCACAAGTGATTAAATGGGTCCACCAAGTACATAGTTCTCAAAAAAAATTAAGAGATTTTTTGGGCACAACTATAAATGGAATAGAATACCATCTCCAGTAGCTACGCACCCCACACTCCAATCAGCCATACAAAAATCTGCTGTAAGAGTAGAAGTTGTGAGGGGAAAAATGATGTGCAAAAGCGTACTTTTTTTGTCTTCTTTTGAGGCCAAACAAACCGACTCAGAAGTGGATATATCAAGTAAAAGATGAGAAATCTCTACGAAATCAGTCACACAGATGTTGGAGTCGAGTGAGGACAGTTGTTTCATGAGTAAGGCCAGCAAATGCACTTTGAAAGCACTTCTCAAGCATTCCACTGGCCGAGCTGGAATATGAAAGAAGCTCGTATGATTTAATACTTACTTGAATGAAAGTTAAGTCAAGAAAATCCCACTTTTTATATAGGTAATATTTTGTTTAAGGCTCAAATTCATTCCCCCCCCCCCTCAAATTACTTGACAAAACTTACGAGAATTGGAGGTGTCAGAAAAAGGAAAGTTGGTGACTGCCTTGTCCCCACATCCCAGCAGCACTTCTAACAACACTTCTCGGTTGGACACAAAATTTTGAGCCAGCGGATGGAAGATCCACTCAATGGAACGCATGTCAGCACCGTCGACAGTGATCGCCTTACGAACGTGTCGACGTGCTCGCCGTAAGAAGTAGGCGTAAGCAATTGTGCCCAGAAAATTGGGCAGAAACAATTTTACTCTCAAGGCTGCATTAATGTAGATGTCAGCTCGCAGGCGGTGAGTTATTCCATTCTTGGAGATTCCCGCTGACTCAGCCAGACTGAAGTTCATGAAATAAAGCAGTTGAAAGAAAATTCTTGAGACTCACTTGACTGCTGACAGTGCCAGATTAAAACCCCCTAGATTGCCTAACTCAATGCCATTGACTCCAATCAAGTGCAGCTGAAAAGGAATAGCTTTTTTGGATTTAGATGTTGTGAAGCAACCAACTTGATGCAGCTGATGGTAGACTAGCGCAGTAGCCGCATGGGAACGACAAACAACAGGCACAGGCTGTAATGCTGAACGTCTTCTTCTGGCTAGCCATCTTCCAATCCAAAGTCCATTGAGTATATGGCGAATCATCTGCCAGACAACAGACATTATTTCTTCGAAGCCACCAGAAGCGGGAAGCGGACGGCCAAGTGTCTTAACACCAACGAGATATATGAGCTAAAAAGAGCAAAAATTTTACTTGAATGGAGTCTTTCAGCTGCCTCTGTGCTTCCTTGAAATTTCCAACACTGATTCCACGAGAAGCATGCTGTTTAGCGGCCAGGAAAGTTGTCCACGACGGACTCCTCCGGTCAACTACAGGCTCTCCGTAGACCAAGAGTCGCATAAGCACA
Source organism: Subanguina moxae (assembly GCA_000981365.1). NCBI lineage: Eukaryota > Metazoa > Nematoda > Chromadorea > Rhabditida > Anguinidae > Subanguina > Subanguina moxae. The sequence goes on along the minus strand of BBSZ01006321.1, from coordinate 8,915 downwards.
AACAAAATAATGAAGGTGTTGAGCACCCAGATGAAGCAGTGTCTAAAAAGTGACAGTAAAAAGGAAAACAAAATATAACCAGCCAGAAGCACGTGCCTGATCACCGAAGCCTTCCACCAAACAGAACTTCTCGAGTCTCCATCAAACTTCAAGTCATCATTGATAGAGCGAAGAGTGCGATGGTGCAGATTTTCTTGCAATTTGTCGAGCGAAGCAGTACGCCATTGTTCCGCAGCATAGTAGTCGGCAGAGGAGGGAGAGTCGGAGGAAAAGAAGATCGACACGGGATTAAAGGCTAACATCACAAACATAAACACGCATATAGTAATCTGCAAAGGCGAAAAACGCAAAATTTAAGCACTTTTACATGAAGCACACTAACGGCTATGGCCCAAATCACCCAAAATTGCGTTTTTGGCGTTTTTGCATTTCAAAACAACATTAAAAATGTGAAAATGTTGAAAAAAATTGCGCGCGAGATTTTTTACCATATACCGTAAAACCTCTAATAATATCCGCCCCCCCCCCCCAATTCAAAATCGTGTTTTTGGCATTGTGTTTTTGACCCACTTTTTCCAGGTGTCTCTTAGGCAACTTACTACTTAACTTGTAGCTTATTGTCTTAGCTACAATTTGGGTGGTAAGCTGCCTGAGAGTCGTCGGGAAAAAGTGGGTCAAAAACACAATGCCAAAAACACGATTTTGAATTAGGGGGGGGGTATTATTAGAGGTTTTACGGTACTCATTTACAGTACTCATTTTTGAAAGAATTTTTCCATTCTGAGGCACCCAAAAGAGACACCTGAGGCAAAAAGATCTCAGGAATCCAAATCTGAAAAGAGAATTTCAAGAAGAGGCTTGCTGAGATATGATCAAAACTAGGAGAAAAACAGGATAAAAACTAAGTTTGCGGCTGGCTATGATCATATCTCAGCAAGCAAGCCTCTTCTTGAAATTCTCTTTTCAGATTTGGATTCCTGAGGTCTTTTTACCTACTGAGGAGCCTCAGAATAAAGAAATCCTTTCAAAAATGAGTACTGTAAATGAGTATACCGCATAACCTCTATTAATCCTCCCCCCTCTCTCGTCACCACGGTCGGTGGTCAACCATTTTTTACGGCTCAATCACCCAACACTTGGGCACTGACACCACACTCAAAAATGCAGCCCTGAATCTCAACTACATTTTTGAGTATGGTGTAAGTACCCAATTGTTGGGTGATTGAGCCGTAAAAAATAGTTGACCACCGACCGTGGTGACGAGAGAGGGGGGAGGATTAATAGAGGTTATACGGTATGTAAAATGTTGTGGGGTAACAAAGTGACCGCGCAACAACTTTTGGGCCTCTTTATTAGAATTTAGTCCATAAAATATTGAAAAGGACATAATTTTGGGTGATTTCAACTCCAGTCGTTGAATGTACTTTAGCTTAAGCTATTTTCACGCACACAGGCTAATTTATTACCCTTGACTGGCCCATCATCATTTGACGAGCTTTCTTGGACCTACTGGGTGTGACATTGGACGACTGAAATGGCAAATGTTGAACAACGAATTGTGGGAAAACAATTGATAAGGCTCACAGAATGACTAGATTTAGGACTCTCAGATGTCTCCCTTGAAGTAGTGGCACTAGAGATCACATACTGCTCCAGTTTGGTGGAACGCATTAGCAAGGGTGGCGAAGGGACTCCGGCGGATTCCAAGGCTCTCCGAAGGCGGTCATTCTCTTTCACCAGTTCCATATTTTTAGCGCGCAGAGAGTTGATGTGCTCAATTGCTTTGCGAAGAGTGGCAGATTTGCTGAGCTAAGCATGTAAATAGATTAAAGAAATTAATTTTTTGAAAAACTCTCAACCAACTTTTGTCTCCTCAGATGCCAACATTTCTTTCAGGTGATTGATGCGGTCGTTTATAGAACATCGATATTTCTTCTCAATCAAATTGTGAGCTGTTCTCCGCTTAAATCAATTTTAGAATTTATGAGAAAAAGGGAACTAGAAGAGAACTAACCTCTGTTTTTGCACCTTAAAGACAAATTTTGACTCTGCTGCCATATACTCCCCTCTCCAATGTTTTTTTTTTGTGTTTTAACCCCTCTATACCAATTTTATATGCTAAAAAACGATAGAAACGTTGTTTTGCACACTTTTTCCTGACAAAAATTGAGTTTTTGAAGGTGTCACAGTCTAGATTTTTTACCTTGGAGGATTAAGGTAAACCAACATTGTTAAAGGGATTAGCGCTGTAGCAGGGTATACGCTGGGTCTCGGCTAACATATACTGGCCTACCCTAAGCCTTAGGTTCAGTTTTATATCTAAGTATAGTTATATCTAAGTATAGTAAACTTTTATAAGTTTTAGAAAAGGCAAAAATGAGTACCCTATTTACTCTAATAAGCGGGCACCTCTAAATTCAAAAAAGTGTGTTTGTGGCATTGTGTTTTTGACCTATGTTCTGCTGGTCTCTTCTGGACATGTAATATACCAAAATGTAGCCTAGATTATAGGCTACGTTTTGGTATGCAAGATGCCCAGAAGACACTAGCAGAGCATAGGTCAAAAACACAATGCCACATTTTTTCGAATATAGGGGTGCCCGCTTATTAGAGTAAATACCGTATCCTATGTGACTAAGTCAACCATCAAACCTTTTTTGGTGGGTGAATTGGATGAGAAATCATTTTCAGTGTCTGTATCATCTTCCCTCCATTCAGTTAAACTATTAGCACTTGACAAAAAATCAGGGCTTAGCAATGTGGAGGAGGTAGGCGAGCTTAATGTTGGCCTAATGGTTGGAACCTGTAAACCAATGGGTTGAAAATGTTGAGCGAGTAGCAACTACCATGTCTATGCATTCATCCACCACTATTGAAAGCCTTTTTGGCAGTCTTGTTTTTGCTTTCCTGCATGTTTTCTTCTCGCCAACACCTGTGCTATTTTTTCGAGGGACTGGTGGTGGGGGGTCTGAAGGTGGTGCATGTTGAACAGCCACTGTGGTTGGTGGTGGTGGTCGATTCCTTAGATTTTCTAGCTAAATAGCAAAACTTTTCAAGATTCAATCAAAGTTTTCCCACCTCAGTCGGTGTCATTTCCAGCAGCATTCGTATAAGTTCAGTTTTGGTGTTGCTGGAAGTAGAATTGTTTCCTCCATTTTGCAGTGACCCAAGTACTATCTCTTGTTTTACAAAGTGCTCTTGTTGTGGCTAAAATAAAAATCTATTATTTTTACGACTTTAAGTTCAAAAACAACTCTTAAGTTCGGCCAAATGAATCTAATGACAACCTGATATTGAAATCCACTGTGGGAAGCAGGCTGGCTCAGCATCATTTCCTGGTTTAAAAACTCTCTGCTACCATTCTCATCCTCCATGTCTATTTGAGTTTCAAAAGCATTGGCGAATCCTACATTAGAGTTGTTTGGTAAAGGAGAAGTGTAATGATGAAGCAAATCTTCAGGCATGACTGCCTCCATCTTTTGTACATAGTTGTCTTCGTGGTTGTGCAAACCGGCATACATGGTGACAGTAGTGGGAGAATTTTGAGCGGAACAAAGGCCACTTTCTTGGCTCACATGAGAATGTAATTGATGCTGTTGGTGGAATAAAGTTGAAGGAGGTGAGCTTTCTGCACTCATAAACATGCCTGCGTCCTGCTGCTGTCCTTCCCCATATTCTGCACTGCTGTTTACAAAACACTGTTGGTGATGCACATTCGGCTCAAGACCATTAAAAGTGAGGTAGTTGGGGTGGTGCTGTTGGCCATGTCCACTTTGTCGGTACTGAAAATGAGGAGAAGGGCTTTGAGCCGGCTGAAAGGAATCAATAATGCATCTGGCGTTGACGTCGTCTTGCAGCAGGGAGACAATATGGCCGATTTCTTTCTTTTTGGACTCTTCTGGGAACTGAAAGCATTTAAAGTGTATTAAATTCTGTTGCTTACACAATAAAAAAAAACCCACAACTGGCTGCATCTGCGGCATAAACACTTCAGAATCATGCAAGTATTGAGGCGAGGGAGTGCGACTAGCATCGAAGATTCCTGTTTTATCCCCGACAATATTGCTTCGAATCACCTCTGTAAATGGAAAAAGTATGCAGTGATGCAACAATTTCACCTTTAAAAAATCCAACTCTCGATTTAATAGACTAAATCGAGAGTTAAAATCGAGGGTTGGCTTTTTTAATGGTGAAATTGTTGAGTTATGTAAAAACGACCGGCAAATACCAAGGCAAAAAATGGGCCCGATTTTGCAATAGGGCCCAAAATTCTAATGTTTATACACTTATAAAGCCATTGTCCAATCAAAGCGCAACCGTCGAAGATAGAAAGTATTGCCTGAGAAGTAGGCAGCACAAACAAGAATGCCTACCACTAACATCGTCCAGGTCGTCGTCCAACGAGAGAAATGGATCTGACATAAACACATCATTGAACATTTTGCATCTCAAGACTGAATTCGCGAAATCTGGAAAAAAACGTCTTTACTTTTATTATTTGATTGACAAAAATTTCTCTATCTCTTTGCAGCGATTTAAAAATTAGGAGCGAACGGGCAGGCATCACACAACAAAGCAAGCAAAAGCATTCTTTTGTCAGTGCCCTCAATCTCTCGGAGCTGATAAAACAAAACAAAAAAAAAGATTGGGCAAAAGCGAAGAGAACAGCTCAACTTTAAATATAGACAGGCCAACAAAGCATACTAAATGAAATTGATAGAGTGGCAATAACAAACAGATAAGCCAACAGTAGATTGACAGCGATAGAAAACGTGACCAGTGGCTGTAAGCGAAGTTGCCCTCAACAAAAGCCAGTCACAAAGGAATGGCAATGATAAGAACAAATGAATTTTTCATGCAACAGAGCTGGAAAAGTAGAAGGGAGAAGAAAAACTAACTACTACTACTCCTCTTGATTCCATCCATCATTCTCGCAAAGATTGTCCATTGTAGACTATATACCTGCACAACACAAGAGCCCCCCTCTTTTTAAGATACCCAAAAACAACAATATTTTCCACAACACACCAAACACAAATTTTCAAAGAACGAAAAGACCAAAAAAAGAGTGTCCAGTAGAAAAAGGATTGTTTTTCATGCCAAGACAAAAGATATTTTTGTGCAAAACAAATGTCTACAAAAATTATTCTGCAGTTTCTTTTGTTTCTTACTTATCACATTTTTTTTCTGTGGATTTTGTTTCTTCTCTATGATAATTAAATTTTTTTTCATGGTTGTGATTTTAAATAGTTAATGAATCACATCTTACTTATTGGTTATCAACTCTCTTTTTTTTTTCAAAGGGTAAACATAAAACCACGTGGGAAACTTTTATTGACCGAGAGAGCGATAATTTCATAAAAGGTCTAGTCAATTAGTAGTAATTAATGGGCTGGAGTAAACGTTGTGAAACCAGCTCAAAAATGGGTTTTTGAAAGTAGGGTTGTTGAAAGAACCGGTGGATAAATGTTAAATGATTTATGGAAGCAAATCGGTCATTTAATCACAGACAAAAATCCAAAAGTATGCAAAATATTGGTAATTTTCTAGGGAACTTCATCCTTTTTCTATTTCCGCAGTTTTTCCTATAATCTTTTTATCAATAATTAGTTCAAGTCGCATTTGCAGATGAGCAAAGGAAGGTCCATTTTTTGGTGCTTTGCAGTACTTTGAGCGATAGCAAGAAAGTGACGAAACCGAAAAGCTTGTTTTCTTTGCCTACTACAAATTTTCTGGGGTCCGTTATCAAGCTAACAGCGGGAGAATGGAGATAGACTTAAAGGTATCCACTTTTGTAATAAGCCTAAGCCTAAAAACTGCTGCTACAGTCGACGCTCGATATTACGGTCATTCCAAAAATAAAAAAACAAAATACGTCCATTTTGTAGGAAGAAGGCGAACTGGCCGTTAGAAAATGTGTTGTCAACTGGCTGTAGACCTTTTTTGACAAAAGCAAAAAGTGTTGGCTTACAACACCCGAGATTCCCAGGACGTCTCCGATCCAAGTACTAGTCGAGCCCAACGTTGCTTGACATTGCCAGATCGGACGGGATGGCGTACTTTCAACGTGGTATGGTCGTAAGCGAAGGTTGGGAAGGGAAATCTTTGGACATTGTTGGCCTCCTTGTGTTCTTGAACACTCTCCCTACCTGCTTCTCTAATCTTCGCTGCTATTGCTGGAGGGACCGCACACCATCACTTGGTTGCCTTTCCAATTGAAAAGGAGATTCGTCCAAAACTACTTCTTTGGTTTAATTACCCAAATCTAAGGTAGTTGAATTTCTCTGCCCAAACAAGTGGTAGAAGTAGAAATTTTGGAAAGCATGGCCTCTCTAGAGGTAGTGCACATATTCAACTAGTATTTATCGAAAGATCAAAACTCCCCAAAAAGTCAGATATCAATGCTCCTACACACATCTTTGAGATCCATGCTAGCCATGTGAGTGTTGATCGGGAGCCTTATTGTGAAGTGCTGGCTTGATTTTACCAAGCTGTGAATGGTATATTTTTTATCCTTTCAGTTGCGTTAAAGTTTTTTTTATTATCAAACTTAGTCTTTTAAAGAGTTAATTTTCGAAGCAGCTGTACTAAAAACCGGATGCATGCAACTCTGGGACGCAAGCGAACAAAATAGTTACGAAAAAATATATTTTGACGCTTCAACAAAGTTTTTAGGGTATACTTCAAGCTCAATGCCACGTCTGGCTGCTTGACCTGCAACTGAAAATGATACTTTTTGGAGTCTTGGTGGTTTTTCCGTAAGTTTTATCAATATATACAGTTGACCACTGGTCAATGATCAATAACAACAAAAATAATACATTCTTATATTTCTGAGAAAAGTCATAAGCCTCTCCCAGTCGCTTTGCTGCCGGTGGATGTGACTGCTGTTCCTCTGCCTGCTTCTAGCTCTCTTGGGGTGATTGTTCTCCCTTCCTCAGGTAAATGTTTGGCTAACTCACGGGCTCTTTCGATGAAAGTGAAGAGGATACAGGAGACGCACACAATGAGGACGGAGCGAAATACAATAAACAGAAGTTTGCTGCGAACACCTTAAAAGAAACGGTTTCAGTATAAGCTTACAGAGGAAGAAGTAAGCAAGGATAAATGTTTTTTGACCCTGCTTGAGTATATTTTGTAAAAGAGTTACCTGAAACTACGTCATCAGTTAAGTCCAGAGCGGCGGGAGGAATGAAATAGGCAAACATTCCGTTGGTCTCTAGCCTCTGCTTGAAGCTGTTTTTTGACTCCAAGATTACGGGCAGGCCAAGGTAGAGTATGTTGAGCAGCACTCTCAGCACTATTCCAGCACCCTGAACAAATTTTTATAAGTTGTTGAGCAAAACAGAAATATTGTAAATTGACTTACGATAGTTAGCATGCTGACCACATACCACGTAGAAGTCTTCCTTTCAAGTCGAATAATCAGAAAGTACGAAATTATTTCACTGAGTTGAAGGAGCGAACCAATACCAGCACCAGTATCTATAGCTATGTCGGCGATGAGGTCAACAGTCGAGAGGGCTATTCCAACAACGGCCACCAACTCCAAGTAGTTCTGGAATTAAACATTTTATAAATTAGAGAAGCACAGGATACAGATTACAGACATAGAGAATAAAAAAAATGCACCAACCATAACTGGAAAGCCCCAGATAAGACGCTTGGACTCAATGAATCCTCCATCTACATCGACGACTGGAAACATCTAGGGAACAGAGGATTTCGGTAATAACTTGATGATATAGTGATAATACACAAAACAGTAATAAACGCACTACGCAGACTATGCGTATCTTATCTTACACATGCGTATCTTATCTTACACATGCGTATCTTATCTCGTGATATTTTTCTTGTTGATAACTAGAGAGCGGATTTATATGGACGGAGAAATGTAAAATATGGAAAATATGGAATTTTTTTTCGCGCTTTTTAATCAGAAACCGCCACAAAGCGTATTTTTATATCATATTTAAGCCAAAAAAAGTCTTAGAAAAAATATGGAAATCCATATAAATCCGCTCTCTAGTGATAACATACAAAATGTGTAAGATAAGATACGCATAGTCTGCGTAGTGCGTTTATTACTGTTTTGTGTATTATCACTATATCATCAAGTTATTACCGAAATCCTTTGTTCCCTAGATGTTTCCAGTCGTCGGTGTAGATGAAGAATTCATTGAGTCCAAGCGTCTTATCTGGGGCTTTTCAGTTATGGTTGGTGCATTTTTTTTATTCTCTATGTCTGTAATCTGTATCCTGTGCTTCTCTAATTTATAAAATGTTTAATTCCAGAACTACTTGGAGTTGGTGGCCGTTGTTGGAATTGCCCTTTCAATTGTTGACCTCTTCGCCGACATCGTTATAGATACTGGTGGTGGTATTGGTTCGCTATTTCAACTCAGTGAAATCATTTCGTATTTTCTGATTATTCAACTTGAAAGGAAGACTTCTACGTGGTATGTGGTCAGCATGCTAACTATCGTAAGTCAATTTACAATATTTCTGTTTTGCTCAACAACTTATAAAAATTTGTTCAGGGTGCTGGAATAGTGCTGAGAGTGCTGCTCAACATACTCTACCTTGGACTGCCCGTAATCTTGGAGTCAAAAAACAGCTTCAAGCATAGGCTAGAGACCAACGAAATATTTGCCTATTTCATTCCTCCCGCCGCTCTGTACTTAACTGATGACGTAGTTTCAGGTAACTCTTTTACAAAATATACTCAAGCAAGGTCAAAAAACATTTATCCTTGCTTACTTCTTCCTCTGTAAGCTTATACTGAAACCGTTTCTTTTAAGGTGTTCGCATCAAACTTCTGTTTATTGTATTTCGCTCCGTCCTCATTGTGTGCGTCTCCTGTATCCTCTTCACTTTCATCGAAAGAGCCCGTGAGTTGGCCAAATATCTCG
>BBSZ01006320.1:0-10305 GCA_000981365.1 Subanguina moxae | reverse complement strand
GGGAGTTATTTTTTGGATGCCTTCTAAGGGGGGAGTTAATGGAGCAGGGGGAGCTATTAGAGGAAATACGGTAATCATCCCAAGACCTTTATCATCGACTAAAAAAACTTTGACTCGAACCAAATTGCAGGTTTCTTCAACAGCCAAGTGCTAGCTCTTTGTTGAACATGCAACTAGCTCCTCCAGTGGAATCTGCCAGTCGAGAAGATGTAGGACAACCGAGTTCTGCAAGGCAATGGCACACCCAAAGCTGGATGCAAAATCACATCTATAACTCTTTGTACAGCCCATCTCCTTCAAATGTGATTGTTTTCGACCTCATTCAATATTGTTTTATAGCTGTCCGCTTTATTGTCTTAGGCGCCTTCCATACTCTCTAATGTTTCCGGTCAAAGTGCTCCTGATGATGTGAGTTCAATATCAGCCCCTTCAAATTTTAATTGGGTATTTTTATGACTTACAGTAAGTCACTTACTTTTAATTCTATTGCATTATTCTAGAACTGCCAGTTTTCAAACGCGAGCCTGGCATCGCCTGGCCCTTCCAGCTCGGAGAATGTAGACCCAAAAACACGGCAGACAATAAATGAATATGTCGACTCGTTTATCTCCTCTCTGGCTGACAATGATGCGGTTGGTTGTTTCAGGCCTAGAACACACAAAAAATAGTCAAAAGCCGATTTTGAAAGGATGTGATATGAGGTACTTTGGCCCATCTTTTACTAAAGCTGGGCAAGAGTGCTTTGAAATGCGTATTTGTGAAGATTATTGGTTAAATTCATCGCGAAGATATCAAAGTTTGCGCATGCGTCGTTTTTTAGGAGAAACATTTTAGTTCTCCACAGAAACCCGTTTTGGTTTATAGTAGGGTTTAAACCACATGGGAACCAAGAAATATTTTCAGATGATTTTCAGATTACTCATGAAGCTACATTTTTCTCAGTCAAATCTCATTTGAATCGCTTAAAATTACACGTCACTACAGCTACATTAAATAACAAACCCCAAAAAGTGAATGACTAAAGTACAAGTTTAAATCTTTGAGTTGCCTAAAATTAAATCTCTGAACTTTTCCATGACCTATTCCTTGGCTGCGTAAATGTTTCGGCTCAGTAGCGGCATATTTCGTAACAAGACCCCGAAAACAGAATGCGACAGTGATTTTGGCGAGAAAGATGGTGATGCAAAAAGCTTTCGACTAAAAATCCACCAAAGCAAACATTGCCCTAGGTTAGAGAGAGTAAATAACTAAAGATTAAAAGGCAAGACAAGACAATTTAAAAAGAATACATACACAAAATATGAAAGGGTTTTGAAGAAAAAAAACTCTTTCATCTATCGCACATAGCTTAATACCTTTGGCCGCGAAGCGGACAAATATAAGAAAAGCCACGTATCATGGTCTCGTAAGATCCCAAATGACGGTTATCACAAGAAGCTTAAATAAAAAACGGAAATACTGAAACGTGCCATCTTAGAATGAGGGAATGAAAGGTTCCCTTTCCGAAGAGAGGGCTAACGTAGCAGGGCTGAATCAATCGAGGAGGTTAAGTGTCATGAGCACCAACACACTCCACAAAGACAGCATCAGTGGACGGATTAGATTTTACCACATTTATTTCAGAACAAAACAACTGCCATGCAGGAATTCAACAATAACGACAGCATTGCCATTTTCTTGCTCCATAACAACTAAAATTTCCTTGCCTCAGAAGAAAAAACCCAGAATCTTTCCTCCCTGGTGCTTGCGACGAGCTTCCTCATGATCGACAATGCCTAAGTATACGATTATGATATGCGAGAACATTCGGCTCAAATAATGATTACCGGCAGATGTGGTGAGCACCAGATATCCGAACTGACGAGAAGGCAAGAGATTCGAAGTCCACTTTTCGAGATCGGCGAGGGAAATCTAAATAATACCAAATCAATAGCTATTACCTGAAATGGAAATTAAAGCGATTGAAAAAAAATATAGATAATTCAATTCTTCGACTAACCCTTCAAACAAAGATATACGACAACATATTAAGATAACTTACGTCAAAGCGAGGGCTGATCACGGAGCACTTGTTAATTCGACCCTTCAAATTGACGATAATTTTGCCAGCACGATGGTCATCCACAATCTCGAATTCACCTACAAATAAGACCCATAAATACACGCACAGCCCAATACTGTAACTAACCGATATAGCCGTGCTTCATCATCACAGTCAGAAAGCGAACGATAACTTTTGAAGAAGGACGAATCATCACCTGCGTCTTTCCCCGTCGTTCGGCATTGTTGATAGATTTCAACGCGTCTGCGAGCACATTCATGCGAACCATTTTACCGCTTTCGAATTTCTGAAAATGCTTGATTTACAACTAGGGCAAGCTTCGAAAATTCGGTCTGTTTTTCAAACCAAAACCCTTCGGATCAATCCAAAGGTACGAAAATTTTGAAGCTTTGCCAACCATATTTACGACACAGAAAACCGTATGGAAATTCAATAGACAACCAAGAAAATAAATATTGACAACAAGCTATGTGTTTCACACTAAAGCCCAGATCTGCGTTCTCCCGTGACATGATACCGCCGTAGGACAAGAAATATTTTTCTTGTAGTTGCAACTTTCAATCTAATTTGTAGTGGGATACATGAATGGTATATCCGTCAATACATCAACCAAATCAAGTGTATGACTACTTGAAGAAAAACTTTTTACTACTTATGGGTTATCTCTAGTGTCGAAGAACCGGTGGATAATCCCGCAAATCCGTCCCGCACATGATCCCGAAACTAGCACCCATTACCCGTACGCAGCCAAGCAATACCCGCGGATAACCCGCAAACAATTTTTGAACGAGGATACACTGCGAGGCATAATTATAACCCCCCTCGGTTTTTAACGAGTTATGAGTGTTTTAAGGTGCCAATGGTCAATCGTCTACAACAGTTGTATGCAAATGACATAAAAACTACAATTGCCAGTGAAGAAGCATGGTTGTCAAAATAGATAAAATCATTTTATCTATTTTGACAACCATGTGAAGAAGTCAAATTTAAATTCAAACAAAAAAAGTTTCGCCCCAAAAGTTGAAAATGAGGTGGGTCATAATTATAACCCCTTTTGGGTTTTTTTGGCTATTTATCCTTTAAATTCTTCTTACTTTACGTATTAAAGGAGGCATGACTTTCGCATCGCGAATTTACAACAAAAGTGTCAACTTCGGGCATTTGGTTTAACGGTGAAAAATGTTAATTTCAACGAGATCTTTTTTTAAATCTGTCAAAAAAAAAATCTTCTTCCAACTTGGCCTTAAGCATTCCCTTGCTAACGGGAAAAAGTTTTTCAAAAAAAGATCTCAAAGTTGGCTATTTTTGGGTACTTTATTGGCAAATCAATAAACTAACAATAACAACGACAAAATCAATCAATACTCATAATTTCCTCTTCTGATTATTCTTCTTCTTCGAACATCGTCAGGCTTCTTAGGCGAGCTTCCAGTTCATTCATTCCAAGCCTAGAGAGATTGGCTGCCGCAGATCGCTTTGAAACCACCAGAAAGAGTTTCTGAAAAGATGGTCACGCCGTCGATTGATGCGTGGAAAGCAATTGAACCAAATGTGCTACAGAAGCCCATCAACAGCATAAATAACCGTCTTTTTCAAATTATTAATCGTTCTGGTGGTGTGACTGATTATTCAATTATTATTGTTGTTCAAATGAATGCTTTTGATTTTATAAAAATTTGTGTTTCTACATAAAAACCCAAAGGGGGTTATAATTATGACCCACCTCATTTTCAACTTTTGGGGCGAATGTTTGAATTTAAATTTGGCAAACACTGGCAATTGTAGTTTTCATGTCATTTGCATACAACTGTTGTAGACGATCGACCATTGGCTCCTTAAAACACTCATAACTCGTTAAAATATGAAGGGGTTATAATTATGCCTCGCAGTGTAGGAGAGTCTAATTAAAATTTTTTTCAGATGACTCTCAGGCAATTTACCACCCAAATTGTAGACGAGATAATAAGCTACAAGTGGGGTGGTAGGTTGCCTAAGAGTAGTCTACAAAAATTGAGTCAAAAACACAATGTTAAAAACACGAATTTGAATCAAAGGATGGACTTCTATTGGAGAAAATACGGTAAAGGAGTTTCTAATAAAGTTAACTTATAGGACGTGCGAGCAAAATGTATAGATAGTGAGTATATACTTTAGCGCTAATGCAACCGCATCTCTAAATAATCATTTTATTTTAGTCATGAGGCAATTTGCGTCAAGAAAGCTGTTTTGCTTTGCTAAAGAGGAGAAGATCAAAGCAATGCTCCGTCTACTAATCGATTTATTGACTACTAAAAAAGCGATAACGGAGACATCCTCCTACCATCGGCATTCCCTCACCATAATTCACCATCTGCTGACTGTAGGCGGTTCAACAAGTCTCGCCTGCAAGGATGCTGCCAGAAGTGAACCTTTTTTCCAGCACTTGTTGGACATTCTAAGGAATGAAAATGGTACAAACAGTGCTTCTAAGCACATCGCCATCAACTCGATTAAGGCAATGATGCAGGGTAAAATTGTTTGGAAGGTAATCAGCCTCTTTCTATCTTGTCTGAGGGTCAATGTATTTTCAGACTCTTGTGATGGATAGAGGAGGAATCGAAGTTCTGCTTAGATTTTTAGATGTCTGCAAACACAACTTCAAAGAAAGACGTGCTGCTTTGCTCTCTCTATTATCCATGTTGGGACAACAGAAAAAGTTTGCGCAAAAGTTTGTACAGCTGAATGGAATACAGGTTTGCGGTTTCTAAACCTAGGTCGTAACTTATAGCACCTATCACCATTCAATAATAGTAGCCAATCATAAGCCCAAAGTAGCTCTGGAAAAAATTTAAAAATCTACTCCAAAAGATATGTGCGTTTCAGTGTTCTTTACCTCGCTTTAGGCTCACATCTCCATCACCTTCCTCTAAGCAATTCGAGCTTTAAAAAAATAAAAATAAAAAAGCTCAACAAACCCTAAGTCGCTTACAAGTACTCTAGAAAACTTGCCTTTTCTTTGTCGTATTTCAGTATTAGTGCTTTTAGGAGATAGTATGTCCGACATACCATAGGCACCACATGATAAGTTTTTCAAACCCTCACAGAAGAGCCTGGCTTTAGTAAAGACGCTGGCTTTGTTAGAATAAATACGGTAGTAAATGAAATTGGACAAAATATAGTGCGTAAAAGACAGTCAGATTGAAAAAGCTATTAACCACCAAACTTTATGCAAATTCCAGTTGAATGTCACAGTTTTTTAGATTCTGACAAAAAGCATCTTCGATGATTTTTCTCCCGAAATGGTGTATGATTCAATCAAGTAGGCGAAAAACATGTTTATTCTTTTTTCAATCTCGGTTTTAGATGTTTGTGCATGGTTTCGGACCTAGAAGAAATTTCCACTCTCTCGCTAGACTCTACCCTGGAGCTGGCCATCAAAGTGATTGTTGCTTCGTCTTCACAGTCAACACAGGATGGTGATCGTCAATTGCAGACTGTAAACCATGCTATTTCCTTTTTAAGTAAGGTTTTTTTAAAGTTTGAGTAAAGTCACGATTTTTTAGGCAATGTGCTGGTTGTGAATTCTTCTGCCAAGGTATTTAGCAGATTAGGACTTAAGAACTGATTTTTTGCCAAATCCTCTTCTTTGCAATTTTTTAATGCGAGGACAGGTACAGAAACACAAACCAGTTTATTTTCAGAAGTCTTTGACGTTAATGCGGGAACCAAGAGCGCTCGAGTTCATTGTGTCGATCGCCTGGCAGTGTGCTAAAATCTCTAATACCAACAACAAAAAGTTTATAGCTAACGACATTTTGGACAGGTGCTTAGTTGCAATTCACGCCGTCAACAGGGAGGACAATGAAGAGAGGGCACGCGCTTCTAAACTGGTATAAAGGCTACCCACTTCTATTAGAAGTGCTTAAAGACTTGTTCAATTTACTCTTTCAGATGTCGACTAATTTAATGGCTATTCAGGTAGTCCAATTTACTGTTTTAAAATACCAAGGTTCACTGGTTGAATTATTGCAGCTGTTCCAATCAGTAATGCTGCTTCCCAATGCCGTGTATCAGAATCGCGTTGTATCGGTAATTTATTTGGAATAAAATGTCTAACTTAGAGAAATCAAGGTGAACACCAAGCCGGAATTTAAACTTATGACACTGGTCCAGATGAACTTATCAAATTGCTTTTAGATTTGGTTCAAAATGCTGAGCAATGGTGTCATGCCTGATGATTTGAGTGTCTCCAAGATAGTCATGAAGTTCATAGTCGAGAGGATAGAAGCCGCCGATGTACGTTTCCTTTTCCTTTTTAGTTTACATAGTGTCAAATTCTTCATCAATTCCAGCATTCATCTACTGATACTTCGGAGCACGCCATCAAAAAAGCGGCATATTCCAGAGCTATTATCAACACCGCTATCCACTGCTTGCAAGGGCTGCTGCAGAATCCGCAGGTAATCTGAATAAGACTTGTTCATTTTGATCCAACCAAATATTTTTGCCAACTTTAGCACTCGGAAATAATAGTTGCTCAGATCAAGTAAGTTACCTTTCTATGTACCATGCCACCAAAAAGTAAGTCGGCGTTTCAGGGAAGGCTATTTTAATCCTTTTGTCCTACTAAGCAATTATCCAATTGTGGAGGTATTTCTTTACGGCAGTCACACCATTTTCCTCTTCAACACATATATTTAGGTTTGCGTAACTATGCTCGATTTTTTGGAAATGTTGTGCTCAAAAGAATTCAATTTGCGAGCTAAATGGGCTCAGGACACGGTATGTCGTACATTTTTCATGTCAAAAGATGGTTTGGTTTTTTGTTTAGAGTGCCACCCAGATGTTTCAATTGTGTTCGCAGTCTCTTGATCCAAGGATATGTCAGTAGATTTTACCTAAAAATAATAATACCGTTTGAGTTGCTGCAAATACTGCAATTGTACCCCTAAGGCTTAGAGTTAACACTTTACTTGACAGCATGACGAGAGAAAGGGACAAGTAAAGGGCTGCTTTTTAAAAAGGGCTACTCAACAAAATGCTATTGCGCATGCTATTTTTATGCATCCAGAGCTTTTTCTCGAGCGATTTTTCTCCCAGGTATGGGTGTATGCGCATCTCGACTCCAAGCCCCCGAGCCCCCATAAGAGGGCGACGGGGGCTTGAGAGTTAGATATGCGCGCACAGACTTACCTGCGATATGAATCCGAGCAGGACTCTTGCTCAAAAAATGCATTTAAAGACTCTTTTCGCCATGTCCAGTAAAGCAAAAAGGCGAAATTTCCAAAATGAGGCGTTTCAGGGTGTTTTTATGGCAAATAGTGCTTGAAAAACATCCCTTTTTGCAAAAACTGGTCTAAAAATTGGTTTTGACGCCAAAAAAGATTTTTAGAAATGTTCGATTTTTTCATGATCCAAGAAGGGATCAAGCAAAACCCGAACTTTTTTTTCACTAAAAATAAAATCGTGTAAAAATTGAGGTAAGAAATGGTCGGACCCAGCTGTGGATCGAACTTTTTGGGCGTCCGTTTAATTAAGCGTCGATTGTATATCGTTGGACAATGTCATGAATGAGATTTTTACTTGCTCCCTCCCAATGGTTTTGGCTCCAGTTCTAGCCTTAACCTCCGAGTTTCGTTTGACTCTTAAAAGCGGTTGTCAAAGAAAAGTTTCGAAAAAAATGTTGTAGTAAAAAAACGTTGAATTGTTGAGTGGGATCTAAATTAATTCCAAAAACTTTAGCCAAAGTTGGAGCAAAGCTGATAAAGATGATCGAGTTTGAGACAGAGGTAACTTTAAATTTGCAATACAATCATGGGATATAACTTGATTTTTAGGAATATGTTTCACCTCTCTACGATGCTTTCAGTAGTACAATGGAATATTGATGGCGATAGGATGTACAATTCGTCTTATATATGTTCATACATATCTAGATGGCTATTTAAAACTTTTTATGTCTAAAATTTTGCTTATTCCTGGATAGGGTCATTGGTGACTTGTATAGAATATAATTTTTTGACTCTGCTGGATTATTGAAATTGCTAAAATATTGAGATAGTATTTGCGAAATGCTGTAGGTAGTTTCATCCGTCAAATTACTCATTTACCCCTTCAAATTCTGTCCCGTCAAATCATTTACCTAGTCACCGTTTTTAGTTTTTTTATGATTATTCTGTTTTTTTAGCACAATAGGCTTCTGAATAATAATGTTCGATTACTATTCCTTAGAAACAGAAGGGGCTAAAAATAAAGGCTAAATTTGCACTTTTTTCTGCTTTTACCCTAACTTTTGGGGAGGGGCCAGTTTGAGATGGTTTTTAAATTTTTTAAATTTTGTTGGAAGTTTGTATTAAAAAGAGTTTGTTTTTAATGTCGTTGGATCTTTTTCTTGAAAGGAACCTAGATAAGCTTTGGTGTTTCTTCTTGTCCATGCATCAACCAGATCAAGTGAATGTCCACTTGGTGTAATTTTTTTTCTCACTTTCAGGCTTCAAAATCATTTGTTTTTGTATTAATTAAGGTTTTCTAAGAAGGTTTAACAGGGATAAATCACCGTTTGCCTACAAACTACCTTATATTAGGGAATTCTACTATGTTTTGGTTACTGGAGCTGGGCAAAAAGGGTCTTTAACTGCATTTTTTGATCAAGAGTCGTGCTAGAATTCATCTCACAGTTAAATCTGTGCGCGCATCTCTAACCCTTCAAGCCTCCTACGCCCCTTCCCCCCGGGGGCATATGAAATAACAAAAAATTTAAAAACCATCTCAAACTGGCCATTTACCGTTCTCAAAAGTTACAAATTTGTAGAAATCGACTAAAAATTTTCAAAGAAGATTTTTTCAAGTGCTACAAAAAATACTACAAAATTTTTAAAACAATTTTGTAGGTCTCCAGTAATAACTATGCTAAGCTATTTCCTCTGATGTTTTCTACCGGTTTAGATGTATTATCAGTTTTAAGATGCTTTATTAGGTTATCAAATGCCTCTATTCAACCCATTTAATGGGCAAGATACCAAAATACGTATTTTAGATATTGAAATCTAAAGATTAAGAAGATAAGTAATGGATATCGGCTTAATGATTCATCATTTCTGCAGCATTTTCAATTCTCAAATTTTATGTTTTTCAAGTGATGAGCTAGTTTCACCCGTCAAATTATAAAGGTTGTTTACCTTGGAGAAACAAAGCAAAAATTTTGGCAAAAAGAGAATTTCTGAAAATTTTAAGGAAGATATCTAAATGTCGAAAGGTCTTTTGAACGAACGTACAAAAGCTAAAAAAATAGCCCACAAAACGGTGATTCACCCCTGTCAAACCTTTTTTAGAATACCCTAAGTAGTACAAAAAATGATTTTGAAAGCCTGAAAGTAAGAAAAAAAAACTCACACCAAGTGGTCATCCACTTGGTTTGGTTGGTGGATGGCTGAGACCAAATTCTGTATCGCTTTGGTCACGGACACCCCGGAGATAACCATGATCCCCTTTGGGTAATCTACCTCTTGAAAATTACATCTGATGCGGAAACAAAAACTAAAAACTCTTTTTGCCCAGCTCCGGTGACCAAAACATGGTAAAATTTTCTAATATAACGTAGTATAAAATTTTCTAATATAACGTAGTATACCTCGGAAGACCAAAGACATCCATCAACTCAGTAGAGGTAATATATGACGAAACTTTGTCGAGAAGAAATAATTGTCGACGAAATTTTTGTATAAACGAAATTTTTGTACGACGAAATATTGACACCGACCCACTAGAAAGAATACGGCGTGCAATTTTGCGATGTAATTTAACTTTTTAAAAACAAAAGCATTTTCACAAAGGCTCAAATTAAAATCACCCGTCAAATTAATCATTTGTCCTGTCAAAATAATTTTTTATTTCGTCAAATTTGAATTTCTTCGCATGAGGACACCTGGAATTGCAATCGTTTCCTCTGTTTTGGCTTTTTTTGTAAGGAACTCTCAAAAGTTTAGATATTTGCCCATGCGTGTGAAAAACCTTGGAAGATGCAGAAAAAGGAAGTCCGAAGTAAACTAACTTTACTGGATTCCTAGGTGTAGTCAACTTTAGAAAGTTGAGGAGGACAGAACTGTATGAGATTAGTTCTTCTCTTGCTTATCTGTGTGTGTGTAGTTTGCGTGTGCTTTCCCAAGTTCATAGAAGAAATTTATTAGGATGAAGTGAGAAATAAATGTAGTAAAATGCAGGAAGGTTGAAGAAGAGCTTACAAAGCTGGTGAAGGAGAGAGTGAA
>BBSZ01006318.1:5229-22492 GCA_000981365.1 Subanguina moxae | reverse complement strand
GCTCAAGGACATTGAGTTGATATGCGCGCACGCACCCATACCTGAGAAATAAATCACTCCAGAAAAAGCTGTAGATGCATGAAAATAGCATGCATGCCAGAGCTATTTATGCGGTAGAGCCCAGTTGACAAAACTATGTTCAAGATCTTCCCTTTTTTGAGTGGGTCCTCCTTAGAAAGTGGCCCCTTAATTGTCCCTTCCCCTCCCTATGCAGCCCTTTTCCCTCAAAATGGTGAAAAAATGCTTCTTGCATGGTCAATGTAACCAAAAAACCAAAGTACTTTTTTTTTTGGGAGGGGGGAGGGGTATAATACAGTAGTACCAGCGATTTCTTACACTTCTAAACAGTCACAGCGTCTCTTCAGAAAATAAAACCGGGGAATGTTTTTGCAGAGCGGTTCAGTTCTCAGTGCCAACCTTTTTAGCGTATGATGTGAAGAACACAAAAAAAACAGGATTTTCGCTTACTCCCTGTCGCTTTGATTACCACTGTTTAAATAAAAGTTATACCAGTGCTGCCTCTGTCGTCATGTCTGAGCCTAAACAACAACACAAAAAAAAAGACATAATCAAAAAAGTATTAGTTGACAACAATTTCCTGTACATTCAACCAGAGAAGGTAAGATAATTGTAGTACCTGGGATGACACCAGCGTCCGCCACAATCTAAATCTCCTCAGTTATTACTCATACTTGCTGTCTTACTATATGTCCTAATTTAGAATGCTACTTCAATAACTAGTTGGAGTAACTAAAACATGCAAAACTTACAAAGGAATTTAGTAAAAAAGGTGTCAGGCTGGATTAGAAGGATGGAAATTTGATTCTACTGGATACCATACCTAATCCCAAGCTCCAAACAACATACCGTATTGTCTCTAATGGAACCACACCCCGCTAATTCAAAATCGTGTTTTTGGCATTGTGTTTTTTGCCTACTTTTTGGAGACAACTCCCAAGCAAGTTACCACTCAAATTGTATCTGATTGTTTTAGCTATAAATTGGGTGGTAACTTGCCTAAGACTTGTTTGGAAAAAGTAGACCAAAAACACAATGCCAAAAACACGATTTTGAATTAGCGGGTGTGGTTCTATTAGAGAGAATACGGAAATTCTTTAATAGACGGGCAGCCTAAATTCAAACAAACTTGGTTGTGGCATTGTGTTTTTGTCCTATATTTTGTTGGTGGCTTTTATGCATGTTACATACTAAAATGTAGCCTACCTTCTAAGCTACATTTTGGTATATCTTTGGTATCACACGCTTAAAAGCCACCAACAAAATATAGGACAAAAACACAATGCCACAAACAAGTTTTCTTGAATTTACCGTATTCTCTCTAATGCAACCGCACCCCGCTAATTCAAAATCGTGTTTTTGGCATTGTGTTTTTTGCCTACTTTTTGGAGACAACTCCCAAGCAAGTTATTACTCAAATTGTAGCTTATTATTTTAGCTATAAATTGGGTGGTAACTTGCCTAAGACTTGTTTGGAAAAAGTAGACCAAAAACACAATGCCAAAAACACGATTTTGAATTAGCGGAGTGTGGTTCTATTAGAGAGAAAACGGTATGCACACCTCCCAATTTTCAGAGCTTCTTGATTAGGTCTCAAGTCCTAAGTCTTCTCAAGTCTCTACTACTTTTAAGGGGAGGGGTATAATTGCCTGGGGCTATAATACATTAATATCTATCATTTTTAATTTTTTGCACCAACCTCTAGGCATGCATCTTCTCTTTCTTGTGGGCTATCAATTAACTCGGTGTGAATAGAAAAAGTCAAGGGTTAAAGTCTTGGAATCAAACCATTTTGTGTAAAAAGTTTGCAGATCTTAATCTCTAACTTTTCCAACCACATTGAGTCACTTGATAGCTCATCGGAAAGAGGAGGTACAGGCCTGCTTGTGCATTTAAAACTTTAGCAATGATTATAGGAGAACATCTAGGACAAACATGTTTAATAAATAAAGCCGAAATAAAGTCAAAAAGCTCATGTGTATGGCTGACCTTTCCATTTGCGTAGTTTAGGTTGACATAGCCTTTGACACACTGCGACACATTGATTACCAAGCAGCCTCTGCGAACAGCACTGGCTATCTCTGCGAGGATGTCTGCTCGGCGAGAGGGCATGTTGCCACAACCAAAGGTTTGAAGCACCACTCCCTGGGTGGGGGCTCTACGCCACACTGCGTCAAATTTGTGAAAGAACTAATTAAGGAATACCTAAGTAGGGCTCTAACCTGAAATGTACTTATTTGATTTCATTTATTGTCAATATTGAAATTAGCAGCGAAAAAGACTACTTTCTCGCTATCTTTTTTACAAATTTTGGGCGCTACTCGATTATAAAAAAGCTCAAACTCTACTGTATTATAAACCACCCCCCCTCCCCAAAAAAAAATGTAACTGCCACAAAATACGTGTACCATAGAAAACTTGATTTTTGGAGGGCGGGGCTATATCCTAGTAGCTCCTATTTTTTTTTGGAGGGGGGGGGTTAATATAATCAAGAAGCATCAAAATTTGAATGTGTCATAGAAGACAACACATACTGAAAACATTTTCCAAAATTTCAAGCAGAAAATACCGTAAATGTTCAACAGTCAAACCTGGATAAGCCGACACCCCTAAATTCAAAAAAATGTGTTTGTGGCATTGTGTTTTTGACCTATGTTTTGCTGGTGTCTTCTGGGCATTTTATATACCAAAACGTAGCCTAGAATCTAAGCTAAATTTTGATATACAACATGTCCAGAAGACACTAGCAGAGCATAGGTCAAAAACACAATGCCACAAACACATTTTTTTGAATTTAGGGGTGTCGGCTTATCCAGGTTTGACTGTAGAACCACACCCCCCTAATTCAAAATCGTGTTATTGGCATTGTGTTTTTGGCCTACTTTTCCAGGTGTCTCTCAGGTAACTTACTACTTAAATTGTAGCTTATTGTCTTAGCTACAATTTGGGTGGTAAGCTGTCTGAGAGTCGTCTGGAAAAAGTGGGTCAAAAACACAATGCCAAAAACACGATTTTGAATTAGAATTTTGAATTAGTTAGAACATTTACATTACTAAAAATTATGGCTCACAGATTCGATAGGCATGGAAGGGAACACACGTAACACAACCACATTCCTACACAGGTTTTCATGAATAGAGAAAGGAGCCACAACAGGACTGCGAAAAATGGACTCATAGTTAACTAAAACAAAATGCCATAAAGGTTTTATATTCATATGCTGACCGTTAATAGAAATGTCCATGGTAGCGAGAGGAGCCATATTGGGACTGTGAAAAGCCTCCAAAGCACTACTGTCAAGCTTGGCCACCCTATTACCTCTCATCAATCCAAAAAAAAATTGATAAGCAACACTTTGAATAAGACAGCCAAACTTGTTATTAAAGAGAACTGTGACTTCAGGAATGTCTAGGTTGCCGGCCACAATCAGCGCACCAATGAAATTCTCTCGACCATCTGAGCGAACCTCTGCTACTGGGATCTGAGGTTGGTTGAATATTTTTTCGGGTTAGACAAAAAGTTATAAAGAGTTGACCTGAGCTCCAGTGACCACCACTGGCTTTCCCAGGTTCTCCATCATGAAGGATAGGGCACAAGCTGTGTAGGCAAGGGTGTCTAGATTGGAAAACATGAAAGAAATGGCATACAGTCGACGCTCGATTTAACGGACTGTTGTGGTTTCGTGTTCTGTTTTAAAATATTATTTGTCTTGGCAGGAGTGGATCTCTTGTATGTCAAGACAGAAGCTTATTCTGTGCATATTCATTATTGTTGTATTTTGTTATATACTGTATATTCTCTATTAGAAGGCCCGGGCCTTCTATTTTTCAACCCTTTTCAGAGGGGGGCCTTCTATTAGAGAGGGGCCTTTTATTAGAGAGGGGCCTTTTATTAGAGAGGGGCCTTTTATTAGAGAGGGGCCTTTTATTAGATAGGGGCCTTTTATTAGAGAGGGGCCTTTTATTTTTCAACAAAAATTCCATTTGACGCTCAAAAAGAATTCACTAAAGGAGGGAACCCAAAGGCGCCTGCTCTGGACTTGATATTGGAATTGGTGCATCGAGCCTAGCAAGAACTCAGCAAGGAGATGATCGCGAAATCGTTTGAAGGTTACTTTTTTGGATTCTTAATAGAAGATATACGGTATTTATTGTTTCAGTCTGCGCACTCACCAACAGATGGCTCTGGGGACAACAAAATCGCGTGCTTCAAACCGGAAGGATCCATTGGTTCATACATGTTCAATAAAGTGTTAACCCAAAATTTGTTGTTTGAGGGGGTCTTCTATTAGAGAGGGGCCTTTTAATAGAGAATTTACGGTAGTACAGTTGCTTATTAAAAGCTTGTTAAATAGTCTATTGCCTTTTGGTTCCATATTCGTATACAACATTGTTTTGGCACAGTCGGCAGGATTCGAACCTAAGCGGGCAGAGCCCAATTGATTTCCAATTATACTTATAATTTTTACAATTTTACAAATTATGGCATCTGACTAGCCTACACTGCAGTAGAGACAAATATACCTGTTCCATGCAACACAACAAAGCCATCATAGGCAGAATAGGACTTGTGGATGTCCTTGGCTATGCGAATCCAGTCATCAAAGGTCATGTCACTGCTGTCCAACAGTGGCTCATACTCCACCAGCTGAAATACGTAAAGCAAGCTTAAGTTATGATCGGTCGCATTTTGATTTTGGAAGTTGACTAGGATTTTGCAAAAAATCAGAGCAATCATCTGCAGCTGGATCCCTAGACCAACTAGAATCTGGATTCCGGCTTGCTGCAGCTATATGACGATACATCGTCCACTCCGTATGGCCATGGGTGTTGGAAAGAGGGCTTGCGAAGGAGGGCTTGGACCCCTGGACTCGGTAAGCCCCGTGGACCCTCTGGACCCTTAGGGCGGGAGGTGCGGAGGTATTTCGTAGTAGCGTCAATTTTTTTATATACAATGTGTTATAGCTCACCCAGTAGACCACTCGTTTTTTCATGCCTCTTAGCGGGGGCAAGACATATGGTTTGACGTGCACATCTGCATAATTTTGTTCCACATAGTGCTTGTCATTGAGGGGTGGTAGCTCGCGAATGGCTCTGGGCAGATAATGTTGTTGGGGTGAATAAACTATAAATACACAACTCTAGGTAGTTAGGTGATTGGAAAGGGCCGGAGTTCGGAATCCGTCCATGTGCCAAAATCGTGTTTTGACCACTTTTTCGTGCTTCTCGACCCCGAAAACCTATAGAACACATGCATACCAGAGTTTCTTTATGTGGTAGGCCCCAGTTAACAAAACTTTGTTCAAATCCCATCTTTTCGGGGTGTCTAGGTATCTCCTTAGGATGGCTTACCTTGGTCCCCCTTTCCGCGCTCTAAAAACATGTTTTTTGTACGTTTTAGTGGCTAAAACGCCTAAAAAAGTGGTCCAAACAGGATTTCGGCACATGGGCGGATTCCGAACTTTAGCCTTGGAAAGCCCACCTCCGGAATAGACTCCTCCACTGTTGCACTTCATGCCAATGGTGCCGCCGGTGTAAAGCACTAGCACTTTCGACTCCTTCTCGTTGCCTGACTTGGCGGTTGGCAACAATGGCTTCGACTCATTGATTGAACCCAGACCACTTCTCCCACATATTTGTGTTTGCAGTTCTGCCAGGTGCTGCAAATTGTGAAGAAGTTAACGTTAGAGAGTAAAGCTGTTGTCTTTGGCTTATGATAGGATGTAAGACAGTTGAAACCCACGGTGCCGGAGAACTTCTTGACCAGTTTGTTAGTGACGAGTGTGGTGAGTTGTTTGGGCGTGTGTGTCTCATCAATTGGCCTTTTCTCAGACGTAGTAACAGCAACAGAAGAGGGAATATCTTCCACTTTCACAGCATCACTGTTGGTGGTGGGTTGAGCTAGTAAATCACTTTCAATCGACATCCTACGTATATTTTCCGACCCGTCGGCACTCGAGGTATAGTAGTAGAAAGCCTCTGCAAACAAATATTCTGCTGTTTTTTTTTTAGGTTGAGTAATAATTAACGATCATTTTTCAAAACGTTATTATTCAGCGCTAAGCCTAAAAGTCTCGGCTAACCTATGCTGATCTACCCTAAACCTAAGGGTCTCGGCTAACCTATGCTGATCTACCCTAAACCTAAGGGTCTCGGCTAACCTATGCTGGTCTACCCTAAGCCTAAGGGTAAACCCAAACCTAAGCCAACCCAATAGTAAATTGACTTACTGTGTTGATTTCCAACCTCTTCTTGTGCCGAAGAGCTATTGCCTGGTGATTGAGAAGCAGCGAAATGATCCATTCGCGGAGAAAAATATGCAAGACAGCAAATAAATGAATCTAGGTATTGCAATTGCAGGAGTGAAAGCACGGGAAGCGCAAACTTTTGAGGTAATTTCTGGGGAAAAGTGTTTGTGCAAGTCGTACAGCTAGTTTTGTTTGTTAATTGAGAGGATGTATAGCTTGCACACACCCTTCCAGACTCCCTTCTTTATTTATTGTCTGTCCGGCTGCTTTATAAAAAAAATCGTCCAATTTTTGTTCTCTAGCATAGAACAGTGGGCAAAGAAAGTGAAAAAAAAATCAGGTGAATATTTAGACTCTGCTACTGTATTATACCCTCCCCTCCCCCGTGTACCATCCTTCTAACCTATTAATAATAAGCCGTCTCGTATAACATTTAATATAAGAAACGGTGTTATGTGTCCTGAAAGTAGCGTGCATGGCTCAGTGGTTTGGCTACCCACTTTTTCGTTACAACAATTGGCGCAGTCGCAAGTTCGAATCCGCTCCCTCGTTTTCTAGGACTACTATGACATTGAGATGTCCACATCTGAAAGGGGCAGGTGTTATATGCCGTATAACAGCTCATTTTCCACTCGTTTTTGAGAACAATCGTAACCGTTCTGGCCCAAATAATCGTAATTGTTCAATTTTCAATAGGCATCATATATAAGCGAACACCGACAAAATAAGGGGTTTAGTGGTTCGCGACTAACAAATAATTTGGGACACATGGTGAGTTGGGTGAGGCCAGCTGAACCTGGGGATAAAATGACTGTCCTCCAAAAATTCACCACTTTTCAACTCAAAAAGATTAAAACTCTTTCAACAAACGAAAACTGTCTTAAAAAAGCAGTCTCCAATTACACAAAACATACTCAAATGCATTTCTGATAACAAACTCAAGGAATAAGCTTATTTATTGTCCAAAATATTGGCTGAACAAAAGGGGCAGTGAACAAAACAAAAAGAATCTTGGTAATAGTCAATGCACAAATTTACGAGCTAATAAAACATTCCTAATTCAACACTAAAAAAAGAATTTGTTTTCATTTTCCAAAATAAGAAGTCATATGACAGACAGGGCCAAATTTATCGGGTGAGGCAAAAGTTTGTAAGAAAATTTAAACCTTTTTTTAATGATGAAATGTACTCTTTGTAACGAAGTGTTTGGTACCATTGAATAGTCCTTTTTCTCTTCTTTTATTTCATATATGATACTTTTTTGGTATTCATTGCTTTTATTTTTTAGAATGAGAGATTTAAGACCTGCTATTGTCAAGCTTCATGGTGAAGAAAAGCGTCTGTATAAAGCGTATGTATATTCAACAAACGATCAAAATGGTCACCTTTAGCCGCATAACTCAGCAATGGATTCAACAGAACTTTCCGGACTCGATCAGTATCGACACTTATTGGACTCGGGACGATGGAGAGTGGCCACCGAATTTCGCCGAAGGAAACGTGATGGACTACTTTGTATGGCCGGAACTGGAGAAGAGAGCGTGCTCAGAGCCTCACCGAACCATCGCTGATTTCAAAGAGTGGTTGCAACGAGAATGGAGACGTCTTCCACTGGATATGATAAAGAAAGCAATTGATAATTTTCCAAAACGTCTCCGTTGTTGTATTGCGGCCGAAGGTGGCCATTTTGATCATTTGTTGAAATAGAGTTATAAACCGTTTAAAAGCTTGTTGTTTGCTCCTTAAAATGGTACCAAACACTTTGTGGGAAAGAGTACATTTCATCATCTAAATACGGTCTAAATTTTCGTACGAACTTTTGACTTTTGACTTCGTGGCTTAAGAATTATTTGGTTGCAGTCGAGGGTTTTCGATGCTGAAGGTTTGATTGCGCGACAGTTCCTCCCCCTTGAGCTGCTTCTCCTGAGTGACCTTGGTTATGTGGAAGTAGCTGCCTGGTTTGCTGCCTTTCGGTCGAACTACCAGGTCTGCCGTACTTCTGGCTTCTCCCGCTTCGTTTTCCAGCAAGCATGTCTGAAAAAAGACGAGTGGATACTTTCTTTTTGTCTCATATATGGATTTTGACGCTACTAAAGTATACCACCTCCCCCCGCAAAAATTTTTGACTTTTTCCTTTAAAGGACCAAGGTACACCATGATTTTTAGTGTATTCAACCCTGCTTTAGCTACTGGAGCTGGGCAAAAAGAGTCTTTAGATGCATTTATGGTCAAGAGTACTGCTCGAATTCGTCTCACAGGTAAGTCTGTGCGAGCATCTCTAACCCTTCAAGCCTCCTACGTCCCGTCCGAGGCGTAGGAAGCTTGAAAACTTGGGGTTGAGATGTGCACATAGTCATACCTTAGATATAAATCACTGCAAAATGACTCAGGATGCATGAAAACAATATGCAAACCAGAGTTTCTTTTATGCAGTATGCCCTTGTAATTTTTGAGATGGAGCAGTAACTTTTGAAGGAGAACATATAGGACTAATGGTTGAGTTAACTTACAAATTGGCCTCCATCTGCAGCCTCCACTCGCTCAATTATCATGGAATAGACTCCATTGCTCTCCTAAAAAGCCGATATTTGTGTGTCTCTACCTAGCCCAACGCACCAACCCTAATCAACTTGACCTCCTCGCAGTTGGGAATAAGTTGGCCATCCCGCAGCCAGGTGACATTTGGCTCCGGATCGCCGTTTATTTGAACACTCCTGCAAGTTTATAGTCAAGAGAGGTTGCCGACAAAGCTAGTTAACCATTTGAGAGTGTCGCCTTCCATCACCTCTTCACTTATCAATCTTTTCGTGAAGTCGGGTGCAATCGTCTTTTCTGGAAGAAAATATCACTTAATAGCCTCAGAAAAACTTTACGAGGACATAGATTAAAGTACCGTGTGTTTCGAAAGCTTCCGAAGCTCGGAATGGCAATTAAAAATCGGGCGCTACTCGGTTATAACCCCCCCCCGCGCAATTCTCAGATAATATCCAGTGGAAGACGTCTCCATTCTCGTTGCAACCACTCTTTGAGATCAGCGATGGTTTGGTGAGGCTCTGAACACGCTCTCTTCTCCAGTTTCGACCAAATATGCGATCTACCGGGTCCACGGGGTATACTGGGTCTGCAGCGAGTATTTCTGCAACAGGTAAGCGTTGCCCTAGGCTCAGAGCAAATGCGAAGTGTTTCTTTAGCAAGTTCAGTGGGTGCCATGTAGCCCGATCCCTAGTTTACCCCATATTAATAGGGAAGAACATTTTTCAAGCATAAAAATATAAATTTTCGTCCAGGGGGTTCAGGGGATTTATGGGATTTACCGGGTACAGGAGGTCCAGGGAACCAGAGGCTCTAGCGAGTCCAGGGGTTAGACCCCCTGAAGGGGTTAGACCCCCGTTAGACCCCCTGAACCCCCGTTCAGGGGGTCTAACGGGTCCAGAGAGTATACCGGGTCCAGGGGGTAAATCAATGTGATCGGACATAAATCGCTTTCTTGTCTAAACGTCTTACGTCTGACCACCAATTGGGCACTGCTAGTCGCTACCCTGCAAAAAAATAGTCATCAATCCACAATTGCACTAAGCTTCATTCAGTTGTCTACCCGGAGCTATTCCTTGCCGTGCACATATATTTGCCTGCGTCCTCCAGTCTCACAGTTGGGAAGAGCAGTGACAGTGTGCCGTTGATATTGGAGGAAATGGCTTCAGGGTTGGTCTCCTTGGTCAATGCCACTCCATCTTTGGTCCATTGTGAGGTGGGATCAGGCCATCCTACACACAACAAGTTGATAAGTTCGAAAAGGGATAAGACAGCAACCTGTGACCACAGCCTCAAATTTGGCCATTTCTCCCACAGTTCCCACAACAGAGACCAGAGTTTGAGTGAAGTGGGGTGGTTGGCCACTGCCCACCACTTCGTTTACCCAATTCTCTTGAGCCATAGTTGATTGACTAGTCGGTGGTTGGTAGTGCTGCTCCTGTTCATTGTAGTTGGTTGCAAAGCTCTAAAAAAAAAGCCTAAGCCTAATAAGATTCCGAAAAGGCAATAGATCAACCTGTTTAGGCTGGTAGAAGGAAGTAGATATGGCGGACAAAGAAGATGATATCGGATGGGCTCTTTTGGGGGGAGGCGGTGTGCCTCCACCTATCATCAGATGATTCCAATGCTGTTTTTGCACGGGACCTGCTGACGGGTGGCCATACAAGTCCTCCATTAGGCGTTCGTGCTAGAATCGCTGTTTCTGGTAAGTGGCTATGCCGAAGAAGTGAGTTTTAGGAGTGCTGGAAATGCATACCTCATGACTTTGAGTTTTCTTCAACATCTTGGGAATCGGCTGAGGAATCATGGAACGAGGACGAACGTGGATTAAGGTCAGAGATTCGGTCTTACCACTAAAACAGCAATAAGTTATACTTCATTTTCACTCCTGTTTTAGATCCTTCTAAGTATTTCAAATACGCGAAAAACGATAAGGAAGCCATTTTCTGCCATTTTTTCGGCATTGAAAGTCGGTTTTGGGACGTCGAGAATTCCCACATTTTGCCTTGGAGGCCAAAGTAAACGACCTTATGAATGGTATTATTAAATCTCAAGTACTACACTTAGGCATACAACTAAGCTTTAGGCTTAGGATAGACCAGCCTGGGTCAGCCGAGACCCTTAGGTTTAGGGTAGACCAGCCTGGGTTAGCTGAGACCCTTAGGCTTAGGGTAGACCAGCCTGGGTTAGCTGAGACCCTTAGGCTTAGGGTAGACCAGCCTGGGTTAGCTGAGACCCTTAGACTTAGGGTAGACCAGCCTGGGTTAGCTGAGACCCTTAGACTTAGGGTAGACCAGCCTGGGTTAGCTGAGACCCTTAGGTTTAATCCAATAGAGTCGAAATACCTTTCTTTGACCCTCGATATAGTGTACCTCGATTTAGGGCACAGGTAGAGTAAACCCCCAGTGTGTGCACTATACCCCAACTGAATTGTAGTCGATTTGAACTAAATCCGAAACTACCGTATGTTTTCAGCACACATTCTATAGTATCCAGCATTTTGCAGTTTGGCAGGAGTAAAAGTAATGGAGTATGTGTCACCAATATTGGTCAACTAAAAGCGTAAATTAAGCCAAAAATAAATTTCACCGAGATCCCACCTCAACAATCTGATAGTTGGACTTGATCGGGCGATCGTTGAAGAACCAGTTGACTCGGGGTCGTGGGTTGCCCACCATCAAGCAGTCAATCTTCACTTTCTCTCCCTCGTCCACCGTGTATCTAAATAGAGCAGTCATTTCTATAAATTTCTCAAAATATATTCTTTTCATACTCATTTTGGAATGGTCTGATGAATTCAGGAGCATTTGCGATACTGCTGTATCCTGCAAAATATAAGGTATGTGGTAGTAGAGCCTCAAAATGGTGTTTTTGGCATTGTGTTTTTGGCCTACTTTTTCCAAACAAGTCTTAGGCATGTCACCACCCAATTTATAGCTAAAACAATGAGCTACAATTTGAGTGGTAACTTGCGTGGGAGTTGTCTCCAAAAAGTAGGCCAAAAACACAATGCCAAAAATACGATTTTGAATTAGCGGGTGTGGGTATATACGGTATATATGGCGGTATTCCATATACCTTGGTAAAGTCAAAAACCGTTTTCCGGTGATTTTTGTGCCATATATGATTTCATTCGCATCTCAATCGTATACCGAGACAGGATGCTAAGAAAATAGGTAAGCAATTGTTTCTTTGAACATTTGATTTTCATATTTTGACTCCATGGGCCAAACAAAGCCGAGAATTTCACTGAGGAAATCAACTATGCAGAGTCGGGCTATAACTTTAGGAGGTTCTCGCGTAAGCTAAAAGAAGAGCACTTTCCAACCATAATTTTGCTGATGTATCAAAGCAAAATTTGTCCAGAAACAACACAACAGCACTCAAAACATACCCATATCGCCCATCTCCTTGTCCACATACTCGCCGATTGTGATCTGCTCGTTGCGGTGTCTCGGCACAGGAGGGGGTGGACTTGGACTACCTGTATACCCAACAGACGAGTTCATACAGCTTTCCTAAATTTTTTATCCCAATTTAAGTTAATTGAGTTAATTAAGTATATGTCGTTTTCTATGACACATTCATAATTTGACGTTACCTGGTTATATTAACCCCTCCCCCCAGAAAAAACCCAGAGCTACTAGGATATACCCCCACCCTCCAAAAACCAAGTTTTCTAAAAAGTGTTTAAAAACCATTTTTAAGTAATAATTTTGATATAGAGAGGTTAGAGTAGTACCGTTCGAATAGACCCCCCCCCCTAATTCAAAATCGTGTTTTTGGCAGTGTTTTTGACCCACTTTTTCCAGACGACTCTCAGGCAGCTTACCACCCAAATTGTAGCTAAGACAATAAGCTACAATTTAAGTAGTAAGTTACCTGAGAGACACCTGGAAAAGTAGGCCAAAAACACAATGCCAAAAACACGATTTTGAATTGGGGGGGAGCTCTATTAGAACATTTACGATAATTGGAGGATAATAAGGGCTGAATCGGGAGGGAAAATGAAAAATATTAGGTTTGCGACTAAATAGTGGCAACACCCCCCCCAAAACAAATATTTATTGAACAAAAATTGCAAAAAACAACAATAATTATGTATGCTGCGTTATTTTCGCCATTATTCTTCAAGTCTGTTTTTTTTTTCGATTTCCCAGTGGTGGTAATCAAAATCTTCGGCCAACATGCACATAGTCATCAACGAATGGGCTTCGACAGCGTTGACGATGGCGACTGGATCGACTTTTACGGCGTTAACGACAGCGATTCGATCGATTTCGACGGCGTTGACGACAGCGACTGGATCGACTTCCCGAGGGCGCCCGGACCGCTTTCCGTCTTCAATACCCAAATTTCCGCTTCTAAAACAATAATTTTTCCAATAGTATCAAAGAATATATGCTATACAAATAAAAAAATTCAAGAAAACACATTAAAAAACGAATTTTCTGGGGGGTGTTGCCATTACTTAGTGGCCAACCTAATAAATTACCTGAATAAAATGCTGTTGTTGCTGTGCGCCAGTTGTTGTTGTTGACTCATGAGTAGTGCTTTGGTTGACACGTTGCATAGAGGGAAATGCACTTATCCCGCTGCTCGAAGGAATCACATTTAATGAGGCCCCAGAACGAGATTCTCCCGAATCATTCGTTGCCACTACCATGTAGAGCCCAGCATATTTGGGGTCCGCTCTGAAAGATATAAATTATGAACTAGACTAGGGCCGCTGCCAAATGCGCTCATTTTTTTGCATTTTAATGTGTTTTTGTTTGTGTTTCTTAAGGCTTAGGGAAGGCCAGCCTAGGTTAGCCGAAACCCTTAGGGTAGGCCAGCCTAGGTTAGCCGTGACCCAACCTATACCCTGTTTCACAAAGTTTAGTGGTTTACAATTAACCTACGCTGACCTTCCCTAACTCTAAAGATTTGTTGTATGGCTAGGTGTAGTACCTGGAGTCTAAATATGCTATTTACAAAGTTTTTTACCTTGAACTCCCAAGGCATGGTATGGATATCTTCAATTTGGCAAAAAAACCGACTTTATGGCGAAAAGTGTGGAAAACCACGTTTTTATCATTTTTATTTATATTTTTAAACATTCTTAGTCGATTTTAAGGGTTTTCCAGGTAGAAAACCGGATCTAAGCCAATACAACGGACTTTCATACAGAAAAAAATACTAAACAAAACAACCCACTTCTCCACAATCAAACGATTCCAGCCATCTGATTCACTGGCTATTTGGATGTTGGAGTCCTGAGGAGGTATTACTCTGTCCTGGAAAGACCAACTCACCTGAGGTGCAGGAGCTCCTCCCACATGTATCTGCAAAAAATATACTGAGGGTAGACGAAACACACAGACACAAAATATTAGCCAACCTGGAACACTACTCTCTCCCCTTCATTAACTATTTGATTAGCTAGAGATGGCTGAAGATATGGAGCTTTTGGCTGTTGCTGCTGCACATTTGTTGGTCCGTTTATAGTAGGAGTGACTGGCTTGGGAGGCGTTTTGGGAGGAATCTTTCGCGCGGTAGCAGGCAAGACATTGACACGGCAGAAATTGGTGCTTTCACCGAGTGCATTTACAGCTCTTACCTGCCATACCAATCACTATTTGGCTTTATTTTAAAAAAAAGTGAAAAAACAAACCATATAGAGACCAGAGTCTTGTGGATTGACGCCTATGATGCTTAGAATGCAGTGGTCTCCCCGAAACAACAAGCGAATTCGCTCAGACTCTCGTATTGCCTGCTCTTCTTTGAACCAAGTAACCTGAATAAAATACTTTTACACCAGTCATGTGATCTGACTCGTGTCTATATCAAAATTTTGACCTGTGGCTCAGGTTTTGCAACCAACACACAGTCGATTGTTGCCGTTTCTCCCTCATTGACATTAGCGTTTTGAAGCAGTTTGACAAAATGCGGCTTCTCACCAATTCCTTCGTGCGCTTGATGACTGGCTAGTTGACTTTTTGCTGAAAAATTTGTAATTTTGCTTTAGCTAAGAAAGCCGGATGCTAAGCTTAGCTTCTATTGGGTTGGCAAATATTTTTTTTCCTTTCTTTATTTGATTGCTTGTCTCACCACGGTTGCCTGAGCACATTGCAAAGGATAATATAGCATTTGAAAGCGCTCGACCTCATCTATCACATTGTTATTGTCGTTTTTTTATTTTCACTAATTTTACCCGGTTTTTTGGACTTTGAAATAGCCAACTCTATTGACCAAAAACAGCACTTTCGACACCTTTTTTTTAACGCTTCTAATAAGGGTCAAAAAGTCGCCGGGAGGATAGGGAGAGGTATCTATGCCAGAAAAAGTGGCTAAGTACTGGTAAAATTCAAAAAATGGCAATTTTGACCTTCAAGACTCCCTACACACCGGTAGGCCATCCAACTTTGACGAGGACCAAGTTCGGGCCTTGTTAGGGTAGGATGGGCGTCAAACCCAAGGGAATTGGGCGAGAAGATGGGCTCTACTCAACAGACCACCTGCAACCACCTCAAATCCATGGGATTCACTCAAAAAATTGGGAGCTTGGATGTCAGTAAAGACTTAAGCAGAAAAGACCCAACAGAAAAGGTCAAGTCATCCTGCTCCACGACAACCCCCCCTCCCATCAACGAGAAACAGTTCTTTTGCATAACGTTGACGACCGCAATTTTGAGGAAATTGCAGCAGCGGTCAAAGGTTATTCGAAAGAGACGCCATCTACAAGTTGAATTGGCACAGCCTCCCGGTCCTTATAATCCTCCTTGCTTGATCTTGCGCTTTGTTTAACACCTCTTCCAAGTATACGGATTCGCAGACGTAACACAACACTACTTTAACATCTTCCTCCATATCTCGGATATCTTGTGGGTGGGTTGTAAGTGAAGAATCTCATTTAACTCGTTCTTTTATATAAATTCCTGAAAACCTCACTCACATTTGACCACTAATCTAGCAGATGATTCTGCAAAACCAATTGAATTTTCAGCCCTAATTTTATACACTGCCGAATCTTCAATAAATGCCTCTTCAATGGTTAGTGTAGAAACTCCATTCAAAAAAGAAGTCTTGTAGTCGGAATTATTCTTCACATCTAGAGTGTCCTTAGTCCACGAAACCTTCGGCTCAGGAGTTCCCTCTATTTTAGCGGAGAATTCAACTCTGCTTCCTTCTTCCACTTGAGTGTCTTGTAGCTTAGAAATTACAGGAGCATAGAATATCTCTCTAAAAAAGTAAAATCAGAGATGGATTAAACAGAAAGTTTTTTTTTTCTTACTTAGTCTCAATAAAAGTCTCTTCAATAGTAGAACTAGTGACTCTTTCCCTAATGTTTTGCAACTGTTGCTCCAGCTCTCGTTGCTTTTGTTCCACTTCAGAGAACTTATTTTGCAGAAGAGCTCCGCCAGATCGCTGATTGAAATGATGTGCATTTTCTTGAAGTCTCTGTCTTTGCATATAAGCTTGTTCCATGGCTTTTTTCAATTTCCCTTGCAGTTCGGCCTGTTGAAGACTCTCAGGATTGTGCAATAAGCGTTGCTGAACCTGCTTTTCCATGATTCGAATCAGTTCTTTCGTTTCTATTTGCCATATCTGCGTCTCTTCGATGATCTGAAATATTAAAAGTAGAAACTTAAGAGTGAAGACTGTAAAAAAAATTACTTGTAAAGCCTTTTTGATCTCAAAGTGTGACTTTTCCCAGTCTTCCCACCGCTGCGAAAAGTCCAAAAGCTTATTTTCATGCTTGCTTACGTTGAATTGTACAGCCTTAATAGCAGCTTCAACACTCAAATTTACATCTTGGGCAGTGACAGAGTGAGCATTAGCAACAAAGTTTTCATCTTAAAGTTGGTGTTACATAACAGTCTGGAAAAAAGGGGACTTTCTCTCTAGGAATTTCTTTTTAATGTGAGGACAGCTTGACTTTTAAGGTCTTCAGTAAGTGTAAAAAGCAAATTTTTGAAGCGCTTATTCAATTTGTCTGTTGTTATGTAACCGTTCTGCTCATAAATAGTCTTGCCTATTTGAAAGGTAGTTTTTTTTTGCTATCATATATCTCTTACTCCTTCCAAATCTTTATGCTTTACAAAAAACGAGATACCGTTCTATGCTCTGAGTAACTACTGATTCAAGAAACCGCACTACCTAGTTCCTGTCTAGCCGAAGAATGTTGGCTTCTGCTGATGTTGCTGCTTCAGCAATTCAAATTCCTGCTGTAAATCTCCCTGATGCCATCATCAAATGCGGAAGATTTGAAAGCGGAAGTCGATTTTCTTCGTCGTTAGCAGGAGGATAGTTAGTACTATTTTTGCGGGGGAATTCAAACTTGAATTAATTTTGTTGACGCAGAATTTGTGCGCGGGAATTTAAACTTGAATTGAAGGGCCCGGGTTCCTTGGACCCTTGGCCCCTTATCCCTGGGCCCTTACCCAGGGGTCCATACCCTTGGCCCCTTATCCCTGGGTCCATACC
>BBSZ01006306.1:0-15492 GCA_000981365.1 Subanguina moxae | reverse complement strand
CTGGACCAGTCTCTGGCTTAAAATTTTTTTTCCTCCACCTCCGACCTCCGGCTTCAAAAATTTTCTCCTCCGCCTCCACCTCCGACCTCCGGCTTCAAAAATTTTTTCCTCCACCTCCGCCTCCGGCCTCCGGCTTCAAAAATTTTTTCCTCCGCCTCCACCTCCGACCTCCGGCTTCAAAAATTTTTTCCTCCGCCTCCACCTCCGACCTCCGGCTTCAAAAATTTTTTCCTCCACCTCCGCCTCCGACCTCCGGCTTCAAAAATTTTTTCCTCCACCTCCGCCTCCGGCCTCCGGCTTCAAAAATTTTTTCCTCCGCCTCCACCTCCGACCTCCGGCTTCAAAAATTTTCTCCTCCGCCTCCACCTCCGAGCTCCGGCCGGAGGTGGAGGTGGAGGAAAAAATCCTCCCCTCCGGAGGATTCTTCCGGAGGTCAACACAAGCCTGATCCTGAGAGGTTGTACTTTGTGGTGTTCTTTAAAATTTTGTGTCCCTTCCCACTAATTACAGGTGATAGAGTCGAGTTGGAACATCGGATGTAGAAAAAAATCAGGAAAGTAAAGGAAAATCAAAATTTTGGCGATCTGCCCAAAATTTGGCGTTTTGTTTTCTAAATATGGACAAAAAAGGTTTCGAGTATGACTGTAGGTTTAAAAATGCTGTTTTATGATCTCACAGTTGGAAATAATTGCTTGTTGATTTAGGCAGTGGTTTTTGAAACTATTTTGGGACTTTAACTTTAGTTGCTGCTGTTATTCTTATTGTCTCCTTCTATTCTGTTTTGCCAAAATGAAGGGAGATGAGCAGGGCAGTAGAAGAGGAGGCGCACCCAATTCGGCTGGCAGCTCCTCCACCACCATCAATGCTTCTTCGGCAGCAGCCGCAAGTGGCTATAAGAGAAGACTGATGAAGAAGGTGAATGAGCCACTGGTTAATTTGGCTCCCAGGTCGGTTTTGGAATTTATTAAGTTGACTGTACATTCTTAATATTATGTCAGTATTTCCTGTCGAGTTTGCTGTCTTTTCCAACTAAGTCAGAGGCGTGAAGTTTAGTAAAAATAACAGAACCACAAGAATTACATGCAGCTATTCAGGCATAGAGTCTGACAAATAATTGTGCACAATTAACTGTGTAGGGCTACATACCTCTATAGTTGCCGTATTTCCTCTAATAAGCGTCCATAGGCGCTTATTTTTCAACCTATCTCTAGGATTGGTGGACTGTACAAAAACAATAATCTTTTTCTCAGGCTGAAAAAGTATTTTTTAAATTTATTTTTCCATTTTTTGATTCAGCTGCTCAAACACATGGTTATCTGGGGAAGAAAAGAGCAGGTTGGAAGCTGTTCAACGAGACTGGCGACTTTCTCGCCCTGCCAGGGTTTTCTCAACTTTTATGTTTTATTTTTCTATTATCAATTTGAGTTTAGACTCGTCAACAAACCTGGTCTAAACAATACTCTGGTGCTGCTCTGGACCACAAGTCATCTACAGGCTCTGGAGATGGCAGTCATCACCGAGCCGGAGATTCCCCCAGTTACACTGCTCACCTGCTGCAACAAAAGTCATTATTTGACAGAAGCCGGTGGGTTGATTTTCACTCATTTTTAAATTCTAAAAGCAGTATCTACTCAGCCCATAGCATAAAAGGCCAACTTCCTGTATGAACTGGTGTCAGCTGGGGCCCGTATATATAAAAGTGTCACTAATTTAGAAGCTAGAATTAGCATAGTTACCCATGACAGAGGCATTACACTTTTGTGCAGCCCGTCAAAAAATTTTAAACCATTTTTCGACGCTACTTAAGTACCGTATTTCCTCTAATAGCTCCCCCTGCTCTAATAACTCCCCTCGCTCTAATAATTCCCCCCCCCCCCTTGTTTTGTGCAAATAGTCTTTTTATACAAAAATTTTCAGTTTGTAAAAAAATTACTTATTAATTACACCTTATTTCGTGGGTCAATCAGGTTGCGTTTGGATGGATTTAATCGCTAATTACGACAGCTCTCGTGATGAACGGGATGAAATAACGACGCCAAGAAAGCTGAAGTACTACACAGCGGCGTTTAAGTTGAAGGTCGTCAAGTACGCAAAGGAGAACTCCAATCACAAGGCAGCCAAGAAGTTCACGGTGGATCTCAACTCGGTTCGTAACTGGAAGAAACAAGAAGCGAAGCTGCACGTTATCAAGTAAGCATATCTTTTTGCCTGGTGTCTTGTTGATTGAATTTTTGACAGAGATTCGTCGCCGGCAGGAAAATTCAAGAAGAGGTTGCAAGGAGTTTTCATCAACTTCATCAACGAACACTCCTGCTTTTCAGACTGCGGGATCACAATCTGCCACGACGGAAATGAATGCAATCAAATCCACTGCTTCAAAGCGCACGGGCCGATTCCGGGTGAACATTTTGAACTGGCTGCAGAGCGCTCTTTGGTTCGACAAGTGGTTGTGAGCGAAGAAGTAAACGCTGAGCAGGACAACGAAAACGGCTATATGAGCGATCTTCAGTTTGATGAACCCGATGAAATGAATAGGCTTAACTCAGAATTTCACATGTTTTAATTATTTGAAAATGTTATTTTGTGTGGATAAAATTTTTTTGGCTGATATGGTTCTCTTGAAAATTTTGCAGACTAAAGAATAACTCCCCCTGCTCCGTTAACTCTCCCCGCTCTAATAGCTCCCCCCTCTGGGGGTTATCTAAAAAATAACTCCCCCAGGGGAGCTATTAGAGAAAATACGGTACCCCCCCCTCCCAAAAAAAATTTTTTTTTTTAATTTTAATTGATTTTTTTAGTGTAATTTTTTACCATCTTTTGGTTACTGGAGCTGGGAAAAAAGTCTTTAGATGCATTTATGGTCAAGAGTCTTGCTCGGATTAATCGCGCAGGTAAGTCTGTGCGCGCATCTCTAACCCTACAAGCCCCCTACGCCCCCGGAAGGGGCGTAGGGGCCTTGGGGTTGAGATTATGCGGTAGGCCTCAGTTAACAAAGCTATGTTCAATTTAATTTCAACTTTTGAACTCAGCACATAAAAAATTACACTAAAAAAATCAATTAAAAAATTAATAAAAAAAAAAATTTTGGGGGAGGAGTATACTTAAGTAGCGCCCATTTTTCAATGGATCTGAGTATAATGAAGCATGGCTCAGCATCGAAACAATACAAGTTTTTCATTTGATAGGATCTCCTCCTCGAACATTCAACAAAATGAGAGTCCTAACTACAGTTTCTCGTCCATCCTCTCCAAAACTCCTGAGCAGTCGCCCACCTCTTTCACCAAGTTTGCCAACTCCTCCCTTTCCGCTTCCAGCTCGGAAGTATCCTCTTCGCTGGACACATCAGTGCTCGACTCTCATCTGCTTGCTCAACAGTCCACTGTGGAAGCTAGCAACAACAGTGCCAAAGTCGATCCACCCATTACTCTGACTGCAGCTCTCCCTTCGGATGTAATTCAACTACCAGTAGCACAATTGCTTGAACCTGAAACTCACCAGAAAGTCATTTTAGAGACTTTGCCATTTCAGGAAGTCTCTCTGGCTCCTCCAGAAGAAATTGCCGAGGAGTTGCAAAATAAATTAGAGAATAAAAAGCGGTCTACAGAAGAAGAAAACCAACTAAAGCGCCAAATGACCAATGAAGAAGATGACGATTATGACGCGGAAGCGGAGGAAAAGCCCATTGACAAGTCGCCAGACGGAAGATTCTTAAAGTTTGATGAGGAGTTGGGCAGAGGCTCTTTCAAAACAGTGTTCCGCGGTCTGGACACAGAAACTGGAGTGGCTGTGGCTTGGTGTGAACTGCAAGACAGCAAACTGAACAAGGCCGAGAGACAGAGGTTTAGAGAGGAGGCGGAAATGCTCAAGGGCTTGCAACACCCTAACATTGTCCGCTTTTATGACTACTGGGAGAGACAGGACTCTGCTGGCAAGAGAAAGTACGGCTTTTTACACCTTTATTTGATCAGTTTTAAAAACTGCTGTTCAGATATATTGTGCTGGTTACGGAACTAATGACTTCAGGAACTCTTAAGATGTACTTGAAGCGATTTAAAAGAATTAAGTAAGCTGGTTTTTACTGGTCAAATAGCAGTGCTGCAAACAAGACTAAAAAAAATGTCGGATCTCGCTCGGCCTTGCTGGAGTCGAAGTTGGACTAAAACTTTCGTCACGTGTTATCGTTGGGTCATCCTCCCCGAGTGCAATAGATGTTTTAGGCCAACTTTTGCAGTTGTCAAAAAACATTTTAAAAATTTCAAAAAAAGGCCCAAGACGGAGAACGGTTTCGAGTCTCACACTGACATCTTTCCAAGTCTCAACCGTGAGTTATAATTGAATCTAAAACTCTGTCTCGGAGTGTTACTGTGAGGCTGTTTTCCAGCACCATCACGTAGTTTATAATCTACTTTTGAAGTATTAGGATTTTAGCGTGAAAGTATTGAAATCATGGTGCCGTCAAATTCTCAAAGGACTCAGCTTTCTGCACTCCAGAAATCCTCCGGTGATACATCGAGATTTAAAGTGCGACAACATTTTTATTACAGGTATATTATTGAGACTGGCGTTCCAACGGATCCAAATTTTATTTCAGGTACGACAGGTAGCGTGAAGATAGGAGATCTTGGTCTAGCTACACTAAAAAACAAGTCGCATGCTAAAAGTGTCATTGGTTAGTTTTTCTATTTGGCTCTTTCTCAAATCTCAGCCTTTTTTCTTTGTAGGCACGCCCGAATTCATGGCTCCGGAGATGTACGAAGAGCAATACGATGAGAGTGTGGACGTCTATGCTTTTGGTGAGTTTTTACTCATTACTAAGCTCTGGCTTAATACTATCTGGCTCAATACTTCATACATAACTGGTGGTCCAAAAGTTCTTTGCGGGTTTATGGGCTTATTTTTTGAATCAAAAACTTGACTGTAAAAAATCTCAAACATACAGTTCTGTAGCGCCTGTAATTCTCTTTCAAACCATATAACAAATTTTTATTTTACTCAATAAAATGTCCACTATTGGCCGCAAGCACATTTACGGAGTTTTTTTCGGAAAATTGTCAATGGCATTCAGAATCATTTGTTGCGGAATTATATTCTATTCTCCGACTGAAGATGCTTTCAGTGCTGGAATTAATTGATGGATCTGGAAACAGGCTCCCCTTTAAAAAGGGAGAGGCTGATGTGGGGCTGAAACAACAGGGAGACTAATGCAAAAAGAGTGCCTAATCGTAGCCATTTTTAGCGTATAAATAATTGCTTAGGAGGAGTTAAGACCAACACGTGAAAAAAAGTTGAGGATGAGCTGCTACACTAAAGTCAAACATTTTTCTCCTAAAGTTTTTTACACATTCCTACTTGCAGGGATGTGCCTTTTGGAGATGGTAACCGGAGAATATCCCTATTCAGAGTGTGCATTCCCGGCCCAAATATATCGAAAAGTTATTACGGTGGGTTTTACTCTGGTTTTTTTACCAGTACAAATTAGTAATTTCAACAATTTTGCAGGGTACAAAGCCTGCTTGCTTCGAAAGGACTCCAAAGCAATATCCAGAAGTACATTTCCTGGTAATTTAGACTTGAAAATAATTCTTAAAATTTGCAGATCAGAGACATAATCGACCGATGCATACGAGTACGTAAAGAAGAAAGGGCTACAGTTAAAGTAGGCGCTTGTGTTGATTTATTTTTCTAACTCTCCCCCTACTCCCACCGCAAACATTTGAAATGGTCGAGAATGAACATTTCTTGTCGGTTTCGGTAGTGCTTCCAACACCGAAGCTCAACTTCAGTTTGCTAAACTCAACCCTTTTTTCCCCAAAATTTTTATAACCACTCTCCAAATATTAGCAAGGTGACCCTGAGTCAAATTCTTGAGCTGCATGGAATTGCCTTTACAGAATTTTACAACATGAAGTATGCACTCGGCTATGGCTATTTTGGATTTTTTTAAGCAAAACTCGACCTCTAGCTGAACTTATGTTGAGTTTAGGTCTACAATTAGACAAAAGTGTTCATTTTGAACCACTTCAAAATAAAAAGACTTTTGTCTCGTGGAAGTGTACGCGGAAGCTCTGTAAACTTTAAAATTATTGATTAAATTTAGCAATTGCTGAACGACGACTTTTTTACTCCCGAAGAACAGTTCGGCATCCGCATCGACATAAAGAACCGAGAGAATGATTTGAACGAGTCTGGCTCTGAGGTTGCCTTTATCAGACTTCGTGTTTCGTAGTAACT
This sequence comes from Subanguina moxae, assembly GCA_000981365.1. Classification (NCBI taxonomy): domain Eukaryota; kingdom Metazoa; phylum Nematoda; class Chromadorea; order Rhabditida; family Anguinidae; genus Subanguina; species Subanguina moxae. The sequence continues at coordinate 9,261 of BBSZ01006306.1, read as the reverse complement.
TACATTTTCATATTTAGATCCAAATGCAGTTGTGCGTATTCGACGAAAAAAAGAGAACTCAGTACAAATTTAAAGAAAACGAAGGTCTTCAGTTTGCCTTTGACATAGAAGTGAGTCTGTGTGATTTGAAGAGTCATGAGACCAGCTTTTGATTATAGGTGGACAAGGCAGAGGAGGTGGTCAGCCAGATGATAGAACAACAGCACATACCCAACGTGGACACTCAAATGATTATAAAGCTAATCAAGGACAAGGTAAATAATTGCAGATGAGCTAGGTTTGACTGTGCCACACAATTAATATTGACTTCACCATAACTTCTCAATAATACCTTTTTCAAAAACAACCTTTATTTAAACACAAACAAAAGCGCACAAAAGACAGCGAGCTGTATAACAAATATTTTAAATTTCATTCCAAATTCTAACATTTCTGTAGGTAGAAGCCTTTAAACGAGACCGTGAGTATCGACACGCGGAAATGAAGCGCCAACGAGAAGAGGAAGAGCGACGCCAGGAAGAAATAGCTGTGAAAGAAGAGTTAAAAGCTAGACAGAAAGAAAGAGAAGCTCTTCAACTACAGCAAGCCAACTCCAATTCCACTCCAACCTTGTGCAACAATCAGGCAGCTGATGTTCACCAGAACAACCTGGTAAATACACTGGATTCGCTTGCTTTAGAACCTTTTATTTAACTATTTCAGATTTCACAGCCCAGCGGGAGTGTTGATCTAGATCATTTGATGATCTCTACAACTTCTCCAGCTACCTCTGCCGCTTCAAATATGAGCCCGACAACCACGGCTGGAGGTTCAGGGGATGGTCATGCACATGCAGGAGAGGGTTACCTAACTACATCTCTTACTACTACTGGAGTGGCACCCTCTTCTTCCGTCAAGAAACCTAAAAAAAAGATTGTGCTTGAGATTCTGAGCGTAGTCTATGGCGAAAATAATCATCCGGTTGGACAAATTTCTATTTGATCGAAAAATTAGTATCAATGTATTATTATAAAACAAAACGACATACCATCACCTCTACCCCGCAACCTTCTAGTATACCCCCAGTCATTCCTACTATACTCCCCCAACGACGTATTTTCCGTAAAAATTTGGCGCTAATTTGCATTTTTAATGTAATTTAATTTTCATGATGTAGTCGACTCTCGCTATAAGAGCACTTTAAAAAAATTTGGTTGGCTGACAGAGAAAACAGACAAAGTTTACCTTCGCTATAAGAGCACTTAACTTGTGGTGGTGGGTGTGGGAGGTGTGGGAGGTGTGGGGGTGTGGAGGTTATAATCCAGTAGAGTCGAAAAATTAATGAGAGTAGAAGCATGGCAGAAACTTTAAAATTATTTTTCAAATCCTAAAATTGTTTTAAAATTTTTTTTTTTTTTGGGGGGGGGGAGGCGTGGTTGGAGGTTGAAGGGTTGCGAATGTGATATACCGTCTGGTAATAATCCTGTGGACCATCGATTATTGCTCTTCCTTTTTAAGATCGTCAGCTGCAAGATGGATACTGCTCACAAGACGGTTACTTTCCGGTTTTCGCCTGACTCTGATCAATCAGCTGTTATTGCTGCTAAATTGGTAAAGTATCTCTCGCAAAAATTTTCTTCTAAGCCTTTGTCTGTTCAGGTCAACCAGGACTGTATTGCGGATGTGCATGTGAGTGCAGTCGTTGAACAGTTGGAGAAAGTCGTCGAGCTAGTTCGCGACAATCCTGATAAAGTGGTAGGCCTAAAGCTGACCAGTGTTGCTGTTGACCATCCCATAAGTGCTGATGAATCTGCAAAGGTAGTTCTCGAACTAAATAGTCCAATTGACTCCAAACCTACTGTAAGTTAGACACAGGATGATTGGCCATGTTTTTCCGATATATTTGAACAACAATATCTACATTTAAAAATACATTTGACAGTACTAGAAACCCCCCTCCAAAAAAAAACAGAGCTGTTTAATATATGCCCCCCCCCCCCAATCAAGTTTTCTAAAAGTGCTTAAAACCCATTTTTAAGTAATAATTTCGGTATAAAGAGGCCGAAATAGTAACTTAGATCGAAATAAGGGCTGAATTGGGAGGTGAAAGGAGCAATATGAGGCCACTAATTTGAAGGGCCATTCACTCGTCTCCCTTACTGAATCAGGGCAAAAAGTGCTTCTAAATGCATTCTCTGACCAAGAGTATTGCTCGGATTCATCTCACAAGTAAGTCTGTGCGCGCATTTCTAACTCTCAAGCCCCCATCGCCCATTGTGGGAGCTTGGAGGTGAGATGCGCACATAAACAGACCTGAGATACTCGAGAAGCAGCTATGGATGCATGAAAATAGCATGCATACCAGAGCTTCTTTATGCGGTAGGTCCCTGTAAGGGAAACTATGTTCAAGATCTTCTGTTTTCCTACACAGTGGCCCCTTAATTGTCCCTTCCCCTCCCTTATACAGCCCTTCTTCCCAATAAAATATGATTGAGTAGCCCTATTCTTTCCCTTCCCTTCCCCTCCCCTCCCAATACAGCCTTCAAACCCTTTAAAAGTCTTTTTGTTTTTTGGCATAAAATATACTAAAAAATTATTTTTTAAACACTTTTAGAAAACTTTTTAGACAAGGGGGTTATTTACTAGTAGCGTCGAAAATTCTTCCAAAATGGGTACTTTTGTTCAAAATATCGAAAATTAGGGAAAAAGCATGGCCAACTTTCGTTTTGCCGTGTTAGTTAATTACGACGTAAAATAAGTGTGTCATTTTTAACTACTTTAGTCGCCGATCCATGCCAAACAACACAGCCGCAACACATCCGACCCTAAAGACGTGGAAGAATCTAAAAAAACTTGTGCCGCTTCTGTTGCTTTGGAGGTCATCACTTCTAGTACAGCAACTACTACTGCCGCTGTTGGAGCACAACCACCTGTTAAACAAACGAGATTTGCGGTTTCGCCGGCAGTGCTAAATGCTGATGAGGCCGATCGCTCTGCCACACTGCCGAATCCTTCCCATGTTACACATCCGGAGTACAGGGTAATTTTTATGAATTGAGTTAAAAAATTCAAGGCATCCAGGACCGAAATTTAGAAAGCGGGATGGGGGGGGGAGGGGTTTGAATATCTTTACATAAAAGTAACCACTATTCTGTGTTTATCCAAATAATCCCTTCATTTCAGAAACTTAGTGCAATCGTTGGTAAACATGACTGTGTCACTTCTGAGCATCCTCCACCCACCTCAGACTCTCCTGCTCCACCCACCCAAGTCTCTCGCTTCAAGGTGCAAACCATACATCCACCTCCTACCACTGTGCTGGACAGCAGTGATCAAGCCATAGCCGTTTCAGCCTCTTCCACCATTTCTACCATCACCTCCACTAACGTGATAGCCGCCACAGCTGGCTCCTCCATCTCCACTCAGTCCACTTTATCGGCCACTTCCTCTGTTACTCAACCATCGGCACCCAAACCAATAGGGATCGAGGGTGGATTAGCCTCCACCTCCACTCTAGAACAATTGAACAACGAGTTGAGGAAGGTGAGTGGAGTGGACGCTCCAGCCACAGGGTCAGCAGCTCCAACTACTTCTAGCCTGGTGGTTGATCATCCCCCTCCAGCAGCCAACCAAGTGGTCACTCCAGTTACTGTGAGTGGCGGACCACCACAACCATCTTGCACTCTATCCTCACAGGCTTCGCAGTCCCACACTCCTGGTGGCGGCCAATTAGGCAGTGAATCGGGAGAAGGCCAAACTAATATACACGAATTGGATGCTAAGCTCCAAGAATTAAGCATTAGACAACAGCAGCAGGAGAGCAGTGAAGATGAGAGCAATAGACAACAACAACAGCAGCAAGTTGCCGTGTTTTCACCTCTCCCACCGAACGGCAACTATCCCACTTTGAGTAGAGCTCAATCCTTGGCTCCAGCTCATGGTGTGGAGGCTGTGGAAGATGCAAGCATGCTGAACGGACCATTGCTTGGGCATAGTGTGCAGGTGATGCCACAAGTGGAGACCATTGTGGATTTGGCTTCGGCTTTGCAGAAGGTGCGTTGATAAAGCCTAATAAATTAAAAAGAACATGTTTGGTGCGTTAACATGTCGCCATATTTTCCATTTCCAAAGGCAACGGGGAATCAAATGTAATCAAATATAAAGAATCAAATAGAAAAACCATTTTTCAAAAAGCGGTATATATTATGACCATTTTATTTTAGACATAGCCTCGCAATCACCGCACCATCCTCAATTTGTTAGTCTTAAGCCCCGCATGCGGACAACACACTTTCAAAAAGCACCGCATTGCAATCCGCACATAGTCTAGCGCCCATACCTAATCCAAATCTAGAATTCTTTCATCTCATAACATAATTTGCATTAGCAGGTGATTCACAAGCCAGAAGGCAGGGAAGTGTCTGCCCCACCGCCCACCTGTCTGAACACCACACTCAGTGGCACCAACATGTCCGCCATTTACTTGAATAGGCAGTCTTCTCCGCCTGCACCCACCTTTTTCCACTCAATGACTACAGGGGCAATGGACGCGGACCATCTTCCAAACTCTGCTCTGGAGTTCGGCACTCGTCCGGTAGGCTTATTTAATATGATATTTCTCCGGCTAAAGTACACAATTGCGCACTATCCTAAAATGGACTAAATTCATGTTTTTTAATGTTTTAGGGAGTCCCTACTAGTCCCGGACTAAAAAATTCTTTGACCGTGTTTTTAGGGCGCGTTCAACTATTTCCAGCGGAAAAAATTTTTTGGCCAAAAATCGGAAAATGCATGATACCCTAAATCCCTTTGGACTATAAATCCGCTGATTCAAATGCTTATTTTTTCGGTTTTCTTCAACATAATACGGTTTTGCTCATTTTTTGCTTATCTGAGCAAATAAAATGTTGTGGAACTGTTTTTGGGCAGAAGATAATACCATTATAGATCTTTTAAGAGCTTTTTGAATCAGTGCATTTTTAGACCTAAGGGTGTCATGCATTTTTCGATTTTTGGCTAAAATTGGAAATGGTCGAGCGCGCCCTAAAAACATAGTCAAAGCACTTTTTAGTCGGACATGGACAAAATCCCCTCGCGCCTTGGCGCCAAGGCGCCAATTTTTTGAAAAAAATAGAAAAATAGCCTATAAAACCGTAATTCACCCCTGTCAAACCTTCCTTAAAATACTGTAATTATTCCAGGAAAAAGGGTTTCAGAGCCTGAAAATAAAAAAAAAAACAAATCAAGTAGACATCTACCTGGTTTGGCTGGTGCAAAGACCGTCCAGATAAATTGCAGCTTTAAAAAAGTCTGGCTCCGCAATAACTTTTAAAAACCAGCATAAACTGATTCAGAAGATCAGTCTTTGATTGGGTTCTGACCTCTTGCCAGTGTGAAAAGAGGCGAGTAGTGTATTCCGCCCTTCAACTAAGTTGTCTTCACTAGACCAACCTAAAAGAATATCTCAGGGGATTGGTCAACAACTTCGCCATGGACCATTAGAATGTTATTGAAATATCTTAAAAATTGTTTTCGCTTGATGCCTCTTTAGAATATTCAATAAAGATGCAGAATTTGGCTGAGGGAATTTTGTCGTGTACCGTTTTTTAGTCCCTAAAAGGTTAAGAAACATAATTTCAAGCCATTTTAGGACAGTGCGCAATTGTGTACTCCGGTCTATTTCTCTCTTCAAAATTAGTAGGCAGATGCGCTCTACGAAAGAAAAAAAGTAACAATGAGTAAATTAACCAGTAATAACTCTTTAACTTGCTTGCCAATCTTACCTTAAAAACTAATTATTAGATACCCATTTTTGTTGTGCCAATTTTACGTTTGCAGCAGACAGTGTCTGCAAAACTCATAGTTAAGCTCAACGGAGTTTACAGAACTCAATTCCATTTTTCTCAAACCATTCTCCAAATCTGATCAAAATAACCTGGGTCAACTTTTCGAGCTTGAGGAGCTGCATGAAGTGGTTTTTACAAGGAGCTCACAACAGAGGTATAAAATAGTATTTTGAAGTAAAAGTGTGAGTTCCGGTTTTTTTACCTCAAACTACCACTTCACACCTTTATTGTGAGCGAGCTATAACCGGTACCTGACAAAATAACGCCGTGCCAAAACATCGCCGCGGACAAAATAACGCCGGCCATAACATCGCCGGGACAAAACATCGCCAAATGTCTTTAATGTAGCAAACATAAAATAGGTTTGAAAGAGTCCATGTGCATATTATCGTATACCTTTTCCCTGTATTAACTAGTGTATTCTAAATTATGTTTTATCAAGACTTAACTATATATGTAAAGACCTTGCAGCTCAAAAAGCTAACCCAGGTCGCTTAAGTTGACCCAATCACCTTGATCAGATTTTGGAGGGCAGTATAAGAAAAAAAAGGTTGAATTTAGTAAACTCATCTTGGGTTTGACTATGAATTTCGGAAACACTGAGCAGAGAACAAATTTTGCCACTTAGTTGTCGCTTTATCCTTTATTTTACAATAACATGGAAGGACAGTGTTGGTTTATTGCTACAGCAAATAAAAAACTGGGGGTTGTGAGGAGACGAGAGCTCGTCTTGTGACGCGAATCCAGACACGTAGGTGCGGACGAGAATGTCTTTCGGAGAGTCGACTCTATGTAAAACACGTTAAAAAATAGGCACTTTTGCTGTTTGTTCCCCCCCCCCCCTATTTTTTGAAAAGTGATCCCAAATCACGTCCCAAACTACTTTTTTCTAGTAAGCACGATAAAAAAAGTAATTCTCAACCGTTTTAAAATAAGAAATCCTGTTTTTTTTTTGCCTGACGCCCCTCAAAGGATTTCGGGCTTTTTGAGGCGTTTTTAGGCTATTTTTTACATGTTTCTTTTTATGGTTCAAACATCTTTGCCTTGGTAGCCAAACAGTGTGTTCAAAACTGAAACTGAATTTTTTTTAGTTTAATTTTTTAGTCAAAACACTCTCACGATACATATTGCCATGATAAAAACACCTGCACACCACAAATGGTTTGCTTAGACGGAGAACAGAAAAATATTTATATGGAGGCTCTTCGGCGGGAGCTTTCGCCCACTTCCACACACAACAAGCTGAACAATATCAAGATACATATTATAGTAAAAAAATAGCTGTGATTTTAGCTCGAATGACGTTCTATTTCTGTGCCGAGCCGTTTACACTCAGACGTGCAACTAGCCTTAGGTTAGGCTAGCGCAGGTTAGCCGTGAAACAATAGACTTAGGTGAAACAGGTTATACACTGGGTCTCGGCTAACCTACGCCGGCCTAGCCTAAGTTGTATGCCTAGCTCCTAGGGTCTAAAAATACTATTGAATGAATAGTATAAGGTTGTTTACCTTTGGCTACTAAGGCAAAACATGAAATTTTTCAACCTTCCAAAAACTGAATTTTTGTAACAAAAGGTATTTTTTTTATAGCTGTTAGCGTATTGGAAGTGCTTAGGAGAGACAAAAACGACACGGGAAACCAGTCCAAAAAACTCCTATTCTATATGAGGGCCTGAGATTGTGTAAAAAATGATGGGCACTTACGTTTAAAAAAGCATTGAAAAAATTGCATTAGACAAGTAGTAAAAACTGTTCTCATATGCTTGTGATCCCAAATAGTAAAGCTAGTACCCTTGTGTGTGTTCCATATGCCACTGCTTGTTAATATTGCCATTATTTTACCCCCTTTAACTGCAGCCTGCCCCACTTACACAATGCCAATCCACTGGTGCCCTGCATGTGCACACTTGCACTTCCAGAGATGTAGACAGCTACCACTGCCCCATGGCCACCGAAGTGGATGAATTGCCTTCTGGCGGTTCCTCCACCTCCTCCATGGAATTTTTGAGACCCTCTCCAGTACCCAAAGAAGAGCCCAGTAGACATTCTTTTGCCAATGGGCTGTCTCCAATGCTCAATCTGCCTCGTCTAAAAGACTTGGAAAACGCTTTAAACAACACTCTGGGCTTCCATCGCTCCATTTCTTTGGTGCAACCACCCCTGCTGGAACAATTTAGAAGACCGGAAACGCTGCAGCTAGCTGCCAAGGCTAACTCAGTCATATTCTTTGTTCCACCGGAGACAGGAACAGAACTGGAGTCACCTTTCACTTTTAACTCTCCATCAGATGAAAGCAAAAGTGTGAAGAATAAGGTAGTGTTGTTGTTGTTTTGTTCGTTTAGTTAACCTTTTGTTTGTTAAACTAATCAACCCACTAATCTTTGTGTATTTTGCTATCCTTATTCCTATTTCAATGGTGTGCTTTTGATGTGTATTCAATGGTGTTTTCAAAACAAGCGGCACTCTTTCTGCCAGCAAATTTCTATTTTTAAGCTAGACTGTTTTTAAATGTCAAAAATGATAAAATATAGTGTCTTTTTGATTGTTGAAACGTATTTTTTTAGGCTAAACGGGTTGTAGGAAGACCATTTCAAGGTAAAAACGGTCTAGATTTTTTTTTACCTTTTTCTCCTGAGGTAAATCACTTTTGTGCTCTAATAAAATTTACCTGGGCAAACTACATTATCCACTCTAAACTATTCAATATACTTAAATTAAGCCTTAGGCTTAGATCTTAGACCCAAAATATACATGGATCTCGGTTAACCTACGCGGTGTACGGCCAGTTTGCCACACTTCTTTAAACTTATTCTTAAAATATATTTATATGTATATATACAGTTGCAAAAATTTAAAATTAATATATATATATATATTTTTTTGCTCGTGAAAAATAAGGGTTGGTCTCATATTGTTCAAATATTTTTGTGGCGGACGCTCATTAACAAGGCTTTTAATACAGCATTTGAAAGAGCAATAAAAATGCTACAAAATTGTCGTGCGGGCTATTATTGAGGTACAATAAATTATCGTGTAACACAAGCCTTTTTAAAAATTTTACCCTTGTCCCATTTTTTTTTGCTCGCTACTGTATATAGATATACAGGGTATCCCAAGTAATTGTCCCACATTTGTTTGTCTTGTACCTTTTTTTCAAGCGTTATTTTTTTTCGTACAATGGCTCATTCAAAAGCCCCAACAATGAAATTTTGTTTTAAAAAAAGTTTGCATGATTTTGTTCGAAATTCGCTGAGATATGACGTTTTTAAAAATTTTAGTCAAAAATAACAAACATTTTTTGAAGAAATCTCTACAGCGAAAAATCTCTACCTTGTTTCAACACTTCTTCCGTTTTTGTTCAAACAACATTGCAGGCGACGCAGGTAGCTTTCAAATGCTCTTCCAATCATGAAAACAATGAAAAAAATTGAAAAAAA
>BBSZ01006304.1:0-10378 GCA_000981365.1 Subanguina moxae | reverse complement strand
TTTCAAAATGTTAGCAGTCCAACTTTTGGTCATATCTTGGCTACGAAGCCACTTTTTTCAAATTCCGCTTTTAGATTCGAATTTCTGAGGACATTTTGAGCAGTGGAAGGCCTCAGAATAAGAAAATTCTTTTCAAAGATGGGTACTTTTATTCACAAATATCAAAAATTAAAAAAAAAACATGTCCAACTGTCGTTTGTCCAGATCTGATCCAAATCTGGTGATGTTCTTTTCACAAGATAGTTTTCAGGTATCTCCAGCATAGTCTTTGGGCTGCTGTTGTGGCTCTTACAAAGCAGGACAGACTATGTATTTGAGACCTTCCTGTCCGCCTATTTGGACGAGATGTGTCGGCAGAGGAGAGGCAAAGTAGATCCTCCCGACCCACCCGATCCCCCTTCTTGCACATCGATCCTGCTGATGCGCCAGAGACAAAGGACCATGCAAGCCATAGCCAATCAACTCAATCCAGCCGTCAACAGTGTGTCATTGCCCAACGCCCCCATGACTGGTCTCAACTCCATCTCTCTGCCCTCCTGCTCCACCCAGTCGCCCATATCTGGTGAAACTGAGTTGGCCTCAGTGGAGGAGGGAGTTGTCAGGAAAAAACAGTCCACAACCTCATCCTTGGGTCAAGAAGGAGACTTCTGCGAAGACTTATGCCTGACCTCCAGCTCATGCGGCGGCTCCGTCAAGTCGGTCAATGAATTGGGCTCGCAATGGCTGACCTCTAACAACCTACCTTGGGGCTATTCCAGAGACTCTACCAACGTAGAAATTGGTCAATCAAATTCTTGCACGAGTGCATGAGCAAACTGAAGACCAGACAGTGTATATATGGGTTCATAGAAAGCAAAATTTGCAGCCATTTTAGGCCTTTTTGACAGCTGAAACGTCTCAGAACACGATTTAGAAAATTTTCTAAACTTTTAAAGACCATCTCAAACTGGCTGGCCACCTCTCAAAACCACACAGCTGGTCAAAAGAGGTATATAAGATTGTAATTTTTTAAACAACTTTTGCAAATCTTGTTTTCTGTGTTATGTAGAAAAATTGATACAGATAATTGTTAATTTTTATTTTAATATTTGTGTTCTTTTCGGTACTTCTATGGTTGATCCACGAAAGTGACTCTGGATGTATAAAACATGTGTGCATACCAGAGATTTTTTATGCAGTAGCTCCCTCTAAGAGTCTTAGCTAACCTAAACTGGCCTAGTGTCGAAAATAGGAAGAAATTCTTCAACTTATTTCCGAAAGAAAAAAAAGGGGAACAGTATTTTATATTAGTTTTATTTGGCCAAAAGCTATTTCAGACTGAGAAAAACTACAAGATTGATTGAAACTATACAGCTAGCTACTTTTTAAAACTAAACATTGATTGCCATTTTAATAGGAGTATATGAAAAGAGAGAGAATTTAGGGAAACAAAGGGATAAATCTTTATCAGAGAAAAGATCGAAATGCCTTTGCCTGGAAAAGCTTATTCGCGAAGCAAAAGGGCACATTCAAGACAAGACGAAGACAAAAAGCTAATAACAAAAAAAAGGGGAACTACAATAAACTCTTAGATATTTCCTCGCTCGCGACACCTAGCTGAAGGGTCTCGACTAACCTAGGTTGGTCTATCCCAAGCCTAAGGGTGTCGACTAACCTAGGTTGGTCTAACCCAATCCTAAGGCTTGTTCTGTGCCTAGTGTAGTACCTAGGGTCAGAAAATACCATTTATGGGGGCACCAACCATAGGAGGACCTTATTTTCATGTCTAATCTTTTTTTTTATACTTTTTCACATTTGTGTTACAAGATCTCGCAATTTAGTTTTGCAAGTCGAGTCTACTGTTTACTGAATTGGTTTTAACTCTTCCACAATGAATCTTTCTCTGTCCCCAACTTGCATTGACTGCCTTCTCCACCTTTTAACAATTTTTTTTGCTCAAACTATGTTCGTGCAAACCCCCAATATTAGTTTGTTGCTTGTATAGGTGTTGTGCCATGCCTTTAATAAAGAAAAATAGTGACTGAAACTGTTTGATTTTTCCACGACAAATACAATGTGCAGAAGTAGACATTGTCTTATTGATTTATGGTTGTGTCAAAGGCAAATGCATGCAACTTACTCCACTTTTGTTTCGTCCAAATACATGAAGAATGAGAAGATAAAATCTTCAATCAAAAATTTACTGTCTGGCTTATTAATTGACTTAACCCGCACCATTTTCGTTTTAATTTGCTTCAATGTATCTTCCAGCACTTTTTTGACCTTCGAAATGGCTTTTGGCATCTAAAGTATTGTATTCCCCTACTGGATCAAGGCAAAAATTGCGTCTAGATGCATTTTTTTCTCAAAATTATTGTCCCGATTCATCTCGCAGGTAAGTTTGTGCTCTCATCTCTAACTCTAAGCCTAAGGGTCTCCCTAAGGGTCTTTGAAGTTGAGATGTGCACACAAACATACCTGATGCAGAAATAACTCGAGAAGCAGCTCTGGATGCATGAAAATAGCATGCATACCAGAGCTTTTTATGCGGTAGAGCCCAGTTGACAAAAAATAGATTTATGGTCGTCGAATTTCAGTGTGGATCTTGGGCAACTGAAGAAAGTTTAGCAGCCTTATTTAAAAAGTCTTCAGCAATGTCAGCAAATTCAATTTCGGATAGCAGCACCAATGTTCTACGTCTGTATTCCTGCACTCAGAGGAAGAAGCAATTGCTGCACAATTCAAAAATAGGCCTAGAACTAGCTCAACTAATTTTCGGAGCTCATTCATCTGCTGAAACAAAAAACCCCAAAAATATTATTGAAGTTTATTCAGAGTCGTGCTTCCACATTGTTCTGGATCTCAACGCAACGTCTCAGCGGGAATTTTGGCAGAAAAATAGAAAGACCATTTGTTGGCTGCTGGCTCACGATGTCTTCCATCAGGATTTGCAAAGAGATTCGCACTTGAAAGCTGAAAGCGATGACTCCGCTCATGAAATATCCATCGAAATCGGCCCTAGGCAAGTTTTTAGCTTAGGCCTAGCCAGCCTGCTGAAGCCTAGCTGTGCTTCTCAAGCTTAGCTCTCTCTATACAGTCGAGTCTTGATTTAGTGTAGGTGCTGGGGACCGGAAAAAACATACACTAAATCGAGACTCGACTGTAGTAGATTATATATGTCAATCCAAAAGCCGGTTTTAGCAACCTATTGAACGTTTTAGATACCGGTCAACCGTGGATAACTCGGCACCCCAAGGGAGCAGCCGAATTGTCGAGGTCCATTTCTCGATAAAACTGAATTAACGGGGGTTGACTGTGCCTTAATGCGTGGAAGACATCTTTTCATGTGGCGAAAATACACTTTTTAAAAATATTTTTGTCTTCAGGCGGGAAGCCTAAGTAAGCCTAAAGCCTTGGTCAGAGTGGACGCGTTTGGCTCAGTCCCACGCGGTCGCTCTGTTGCGCCACAACAATTTGCATACCTCCTCCGCTCCACAAAAATCCAAAAAACGTGGCCAACTGGTCACTCCCCAGTTTTGCTGCGTTCAAAATTCTCGTCTAATCGCTTATTTGTCCTGCTGTTTAGGCCCACTATGACTACTGCCTTTTCAACAAACGCCGTGTCTGCGTGTTGCTCTGCTGGAATCAAGTGCATTCGTAGGCTGGAACAATCTCAACGCTATTTGATCCGACTCGCTTCTACTGCTTCCCAATCTCACCGTGCTCAATGGGAATCTTTTTTGTCCAGATCCGACTACAGACTTGCTCTAATGGATTGCATGGGGGATAAAATGACTGAGTGTGAATACTCCGCTGAGAATCTTCCAAGCTTTGGTTTGTCTACGAAAGAGGTCAAATCAAGCGGAAAACCTAGTTTCCAAACAATTAATGTCATTGATGCCAAGCATGGAGAAGCTAATCTGCGAGCCGCTGACCTGGAAATGGGTTTGGGACTGGACGAGTCTGATTTCGACTTCTACTTAAAATTCTTCCGTCATAGGTTGGCTTGTGTTCTTTTGTTGGAAACTAAAAAATACTTAATCCGCAAGTTTAGGCTTCAACGAAATCCTACGGATGTGGAACTATTTGATTTAGCTCAGGTTGTCTTTTTTGTAGTGAATCCAAAAATTCATTGCTGACAGTATGATTTTAGTCAAACAGCGAACACAGCCGACATTGGTTTTTCAAAGGCAACATATTTGTGGATGGCGTTCAGCGACTAGAATCTCTCTTCACAACTATCCAGAAGACACAGATTTCTTCTAATAACAACAATGTCATTTGCTTTTCGGACAATAGCAGGTGACTGATTTGTTGAAATTACGAACAAGATTTTGGCTTTAATGGATTATAAACCCGCTCCCCCCCAAACCGTGGGGTGTATTGTGTACCAGGGAGGGGGAGTTATAATACAGTAGTAGCCCAAAATTTTTGTCAAATTAAATTATTCCTATCTTGCAGTGCCATCAGAGGATTTACAACCAATATTTTGGCTTGCTCTCAACCTCAAGATCATAGTCTACTGACGACCAGGCAGCATTTGACGCACATAGTTTACACAGCGGAAACGCACAACTTTCCGACTGGTGGATTTTTGGAGGATTTTTTATTTCTAACCATTATTCATAGTGTTATCAAAAGCGTTTAGGAGTTTGTCCGTTTCCTGGAGCTGCTACTGGAGTAGGAGGCAGAATTCGAGACAATCATGCAACTGGAAGAGGTAAATTTTTTCTATTGTTTCCTGTATACATTTGACTTTCTGCAGGAGCTCATGAAATCGCTGGGGTGGCTGGCTACTCAGTGGGCAACCTGAATCTCGCCACTTATAAACGGCCTTGGGAGGATGAGCAATGGAAGTATCCTGCAAGTCTAGCATCTCCTGTCAAAATTCTTCTGGAAGCAAGTGATGGCGCTAGTGATTATGGCAATAAATTTGGAGAACCGATCATTTCTGGGTTTACAAGAACTTTTGGTATGCAGCTGTGGGCAGACGGCAGCAGTCAAAAGGTTTGCATTTGATAGCCTTACTCAAGAAGTTGAGCCCTATTCTGTTAAGGAAGAAAGGATAGAATACATCAAACCTATCATGTTCTCTGGTGGAATCGGCTCAATCGACGATGGTCTGATCAATAAAATGGAGCCAGAGAAAGGTCAATTGGTGGCCAAAATTGGTGGACCTGTGTACAGAATTGGTGTTGGTGGAGGTGCAGCCAGCTCGCTTTCTGTGCAAGGTATGTGTCATTGAACTGTGTAGAGGATCATCTTCTGTTGTAATCTCTCTGTCTTTTTTACCCATGGAATGTTTTCAGGTGCAAGAGAGAACTCGATTGATTATGGAGCTGTTCAAAGAGGAGATCCAGAAATGGGGCAGAAACTACATCGTCTCATTAGATCTTGTGCTGAATTGGGCGTCGAGGCAAATCCTATTCTTTCTATACATGATCAAGGAGCTGGTGGAAATGGTCGTTTTTTTTTCAAGCGTTTTGACTACAGTTGAATCTTGATAACGCGGTATTATTGGGAAAAGAGCTAAGATGTCGGCTTATTAGGGGGAGGAAGCTAGATTTTTGGATAAAAAGCCAGCAATAAACCATTTTGAACAAGGGTTCAGGCAAGATATTCTATTCTTTTCTTCTGCCCTCCTCACAAAAGGCATCATCCAGGGCGTGGCTGTGCTTGAGAGTGGCGGAATCTGCAAAGTTGTGTTCCACAAACTTACGGACGATATTCCAGGCTGCTTGTGCTTCTATTTCTTCCTAATCTCGCTCGGTGTGCATTGCTTCTCAATCGCTGGCTTCATCGTCTTTCTTCGACCTCGGGGACCAAGCTTTAGCGCCCTGCCTGCTTATTAGGACTCGACTGCAGTATTTAGAACAATTGTACTTTTTGCAGGAAATGTGCTCAAAGAAATAGTTGAGGGCGCACAACCAAGTAGTGCTGGAGGAGCAGTAATCCATGCTAATGCATTTGAGTTGGGTGATTCAAGTATTACATTGCTGGAACTGTGGGGCGCTGAATATCAAGAAAGTGACGCAATCCTGCTGCATCCTACCAAAAAAGATTTGATGCAGAAGATTGCAGACCGTGAGCGCTGCTCTCTGAGTGTGGTTGGAGAAGTGACTGGTAATGGCCGGGTGGTACTTAATGATTTTGTTGAGGATGATGAAATACAGCAGTACCCTGTCGAATTGGACTTGAACCTAATTGCTGAGCGAGAACCAAAGGTACCAATTCAGGATTCTAAATTTTTATCTCTGTTCATTGATTTAGTCAGGCCTCGTATGTGTGTGTGCGATTCTCAAATTCAAGTTCTCAAGCCCTCTACGCTTGCGAAGGGGGCTTAAGAGTTAGAGGCGTGCGCACAGACCTACTGCGAGATAATTCCGAGCAAGACTCTTGAGAAATAAATGTATTTAAAAGCTCTTTTTGCCTAGCCCCTGTTAGAAAAGTAGGATTTAGGTTTGGGGTCAAATTAAGGGTTTTTGTACCTGCAATTAAGCGGTCGTCGTCCTCTCTGATCCATACAATTCGAAGGCCTTATTAGAAGAAATACGATAAATTAATTTCAGACCTTCAACTTAACTTCTGGTAAAATTTCTCTGTCTGCCGCATTCAGCATTCCAGAGCAACTAACCCTTAAGTCAGCACTTGAGTTAGTTCTCCGCTTGCCAAGTGTTGCCTCGAAACGCTTCCTAACATGCAAAGTGGACAGGTCAGTGACTGGTCTGATTGCCCAACAACAATGTGTTGGACCTCTGCACACCCCACTAGCTGATGTGGGTGTAGTTGCTCTGTCCTACTGGGACAAGGTTGGGGCAGCTGTAGCAGTTGGTGAACAACCCATCAAAGGTTTGGTGGACTCTGGTGTGGGAGCTAGAATGTCGGTGGGAGAGGCTCTCACAAATCTAGTTTTCGCTCCAATTACATGTATTGAGGTGAAAAAACTCCTAGCCAATTTTTAAAAACTATTTTAAAAATTAGTTGTAGGATGTTAAGTGCAGTGGAAATTGGATGTGGGCTGCCAAATTGTCAGAAGAAGGTGCTCGTCTAGTAGCTGCCTGCGATGCAATGTGTGCAGTGATGGCTCAACTAGGAGTGGCTGTGGATGGAGGCAAAGACTCCCTAAGCATGGCCACTCAAGTAGATGGCTGCGGAGTGGTCAAAGCACCTGGCACTTTGGTTATCACGGCCTATGCTCCTTGTGTAGACATCACCAAAGTGGTCACTCCGGACTTCAAAGTTACCGGTTGGTTACTTTGTAAATTTGTGTTGCACAAGGGGATTCAAGTATTGTCAATCTTTTCTGGCTATTGGGATTTTTGATAGACATAAATCGAAAAAAGTAGTGACTCTTTCACCCTATGTAAAATCTAGGCTCAAAAACCATCATTCTTCATCTTCTCATGGGCTCCAAAAAGGTACAGCAACAAGCAAGAATAGGAGGCTCTGCTCTAGCACAATGTCATGCCCAACTTGGAGGTCAATTAGTGCCTGATTTGGAGGATGCTGTCTACTTCAAACAATGCTTTAATCTAGTGCAAGGCTGGATTAAACAAGGCTGGCTTCTGGCTGGACATGATGTGAGTGATGGAGGCCTTCTCACTGCTCTTTTGGAGTGTGCCTTTGCTGGCAATTGCTCGGTGGAATGCTGCTTTAACGTTGCCCACTGCACTCAACCGGAGGATTTGCTACAGCATTTGTTTGCTGAAGAGCTAGGCTTGATTTTGGAAGTGGAACAGGACAGACTACAACAATTATTGCTTGAAGCACATAAAAGTGGAGTGAAAGTCACTCAAATTGGGTATTGCCTACCTGTCCTTGGAGCAGATGCTAAGGTAATTCAGACTTTTTCATGATTTTCAGACTCTACTGGATTATACCGAATTCATCCTCCTACTACCCTAAAAATGTAACTGTTACTAAATACGTGTCCCATCTGCGCTCAGCCTATTTTAGTACTCTAAGGGTAAAGCGAGTCGTTTTGGCCCGGCACTTTGCAGTTAAGGCAACTTTTTCTGCCATCCACTTGAACAACTATGTTCAAGATCTTCTCTTTACCTGAGTGAGCCTTTCTTAAAAAGTGGCCCCTTCATTGTCCTTTCTTCTCCCTTATACAACCCTTCTTCCCAGTAAAAGTTGGTTGAATAGAACTTCCCACAGAGTGGCCCTTTTTTTTGTATAAACGTTTGGGGAGGAGGTATAATACAGTGGTACCTAATTTTCATTCTTCAAACAAAAAAGTGGCGCTGTCCTAATATCACACTCCAATCTCGCTCCCGTTTTCTCACAAAACTAATGAAATCGATAAATTTTCAAGGGAAAGCCTGAGAAAAAAAACCACGCCTAATTTTAGAATAGCCTGTATATTAGGATAGCGTCAAAAAAACCATATATTTTGGGTGGAAGTGAGCATAAATGGCAAAAAATGTTTGGAAGAGTCGCTAAATAGTCTGAGAGAAATGTGGGAAGAGACGAGTGACCATCTGCAAAACATGCAATTGGCCACCAAATGTGTGGAGCAACAGGCCAAATGGAGGCAAACAGCCACCAAAATTCAGTATGTAGCCAATTTCGACTACAAAGTGGTTGATAGAGTTGCAAAGAACGTGATCAAAGGTTATTTTTTGGGTTTTTCCCACTCCAATTTTTGCTGAAAGGGTTTAGAAGCCCCCAGAATAGCAATTCTGAGAGAAGAGGGCAGTAATGGCGATAGGGAAATGGCTGCTGCTTTTATAACCGCTGGTTTCCACGCTTTTGACCTAACCATGGAGGATATTCTTCAAGCAGCCAGCCACTCCACAAACCTCCTACGACAATTCCATGGAATAGCTTTTGTGGGCGGTTTCTCCTATGGAGATGTGTTGGGATCAGCCAAAGGCTGGGCCGCCTCTATCAAATTCAACAAAAATGTCGGCCAAATGTTTGCTGAATTCCGCCACAACCCCAAAACCTTTTCCTTGGGGGTTTGCAACGGCTGTCAGTTGATGACGTTGCTCGGATTTGTCGGTTCAGGTGACTTTTTGTTGGTGGGGATTAAGCTGAATAGGGTTGATCTTTAGAAGTCAATAGGGAGGAGTGGACTGAGGCTAATGTATTCCTGGACGACAATGAAAGTGGTCGTTTCTACAGCGGCTTCAACACCGTGCGAATCGAGAAGTCGCCTTCCATTTTGTTGAGTGGAATGCAAGATGCAGTGCTCGGAGTGTGGTCTTCTCATGGACAAGGTTCACATTTGTAGTTATGGATGTTGCGAGGATTTGAGAATCTTTTTCCCATCCTTTTTTATCATTACCCTAATCCTAAGGGTCTCGGCTAACCTAGGCAGGCCTACTTCAAGCCTAAGGATCTGAACCAATTTTTAGGCAAATTTACATATCGGCAGCCGCAGCTTCTTGATGAACTCCTAAACATGTCACTGGTCCCCCTGCGCTACTGCAACAATCGTGGCCAACCAACCATGGAATATCCGGACAACCCAAATGGTTTCTTGTTTTAATTAACAATAAAAATGATTTGTATTTCATTTAGGCAGCCTAGAGTCAGTGGCTGGGCTGTGTTCACTGGATGGTAGACATTTGGCACTGATGCCACACCCTGAAAGAGCCTTTCTCAGCTGGCAATGGCCCAACTATCCATGGCCTGCTAAAAGTGAAAAAGAGTGCATGAGTTCACCTTGGATGAAACTTTTTCTTAATGCTTTCAATTGGATCAGCTCTCAATAAATATTTTCCAAACCAGTTTTATAAAATATTTTTTTTGAAAAAAGCTAATCTCTAACCTTAAAGATAGAAGAGGACAGCAAAGAGAGAGGAGATAGCTAGAGTTATTGACCAAAGCCTAAACCCACAGCTAGATGACGACACCAGAAGGAGAAGAGAGCCAGAATTTTATAGATTCCCACTTGAAGTTCTAACCTTTATTTTACAAAAGCTATATATACCTGTTATTTAAAATAAGAGGTGCTCACCATAATTTTTAGTCGTATTACGCACCACCCTTTTTCTTTTAGTATTTTTTGCGTCAAAAATGAAGCAAACGTGGAACATGAATAGAGATGCAGGGGTGAACGGCACATAGACAAGTGATGGTTTGACATTTGCACGTATGCCTTGCCACCATTCACCTCCCTACCCATATAGCTCTGTCATGGACAGCATCTATGCCTTTTTTGATGTGCACTATCAGAAGAATAACCCAGTGTATTCTCTGTCTTCAAAAAATTTGAAAGGCATACTCTCTTGCTCTGTTACGTGGGTTAGGGGATCGCTTTTTTAGATTAGGATGAGCATATAAGGGTGGGGACAGCAGGGAGAACCAACTCAGTCTTGTAGTATCTCAATTTATTCTTCCTTCTTGTCTGCTATATGAAAATGAGGGCCTTCAAAGCTATTTTGACTAT